>JACEGR010002128.1:0-139205 GCA_014170235.1 Listronotus bonariensis | reverse complement strand
TCAGGGAATCCTTAATTGTAGCTAGGAACGCACCCTCAAATCTTTCTGTCTACTGTCATTAGTGAATGACATTGCAAGTTGTAAAATTGCATTTTTTAGTGAATTTTATACGATTAGTATTCTTTGATGTGCTGTTTTCCTTTAGTATTTTGTGATGTGCTGTTTTTGCGTCTTATTGTTTCACTAAAATAATTAACCCAACTAACTCATAATTGTGGTAGTGCTGATGAAGTGCTTTTTATTTCTGTACTCTTAAGTGTAAATGTGAACACAAGTAATTTTAAAATTTGATATGCACTCTTATTTTTTGGCTATAACTATATATACATATAATTTTTCTATAACGTGCGTTTTTTAAAAATGTAATTAATAAGGTTACTTCTGCCTAATCTGAAATAAAATTGTTTTTTTTTATTGAAATGTCAAAAACACTTACATACAACATAAGCTAAATTTATACAGACAAATAACAAAAAAGGTAAAAGTTCGATATAGCGGTTTTCGCTATTTTAAGAGATTTTCGAAAATTCTTTTTCAGGGCGTTTCTATAGGTCGATTATGACACAAATCTGTGTGCGCGTTTTTAAAAATCCATTTCTATAATTTATTATTAATAAAAATCATACTTACGGGACGGTGGAGTGAATAGGGGTGCTGGGTGGGGACAAAACATTATAAATTCAACGTCAAACACAAGAAAATATTAATACACTGCACTCGGGGCACATAAAAAATGTAAATTAATTTTAAAAACTATTAATTATTTTTCAAAAGTTATCCCACACATGAGATTCTCGTCCGCCATTAATTAAAGAAATTATGAAAACGACAGTTTCGATAGAGGCAACGTTGCCAAACTTCTTATGAAGATTTAACACCAAGCTTATTTCGGGGATTCCCATTCAAATCTTCGTAGATGCCGTGCATCATACACTTACTAAAATCCACCATTTCCATAAGAAACAATGGTATTTTTGTAATATATGATTATAAATACCTCCTTCTTAATGCTTAGGTATTTTTCTTTGTTCTCTACAAATTATAATAAGAAGAAGGTATAACTTAATTTTTCATATGAATTTTGTCCTGTTCTTCCTTTTTTTTCAGCTGTTTGGCAACATCGCAAGACATTTGCAAACTCATCTTTTTATCCAGTGACATTCGTGACAGCCATGGCGGGATTGTTGTTTAAACTATTATTTATTTTTATTTTTTTAAACAATTTTTGGACATTTTTGTAAACAGAAAGTGCGGTGTGTACTGTGAAATACTGTTTTTGGGTGTTTAATGTAGGATTTATACTGTTTAGTCCCCACCCAGCACCCCTGTTCACTCCACCGTCCCGTAAGTATGTTTTGATTAATAATAAATTATAGAAATGAATTTTGGAAAACGCGCTCACAGATTTGTGTCATAATCGACCTATAGAAACGCCCTGAAAAAGAATTTATCGAAAATCTCTTAAAATAGCGAAAACCGCTATATCGAACTTTTACCCAAAAAATAAAATAAGAATAACCAATTAGTGGTTCCAAATAAAGGTTATGTTCAATCTGTGAATTCTAATTGGATATTCCTATTTTATTTTAATGTTATTTGTATAAATTTAGCAATACAACATACAACAACATTTTTAAAACAACCCAAAAAACTTTTAAAACCTGTTTCTAGAACGTTTTGGTATTATAAAAAACGTTTAGTAAACGTACAAAAAGCTTTTTCAAAACGTTGTTTTTGCCGACGAAAAACTTTTAAAAACGTTTAAAGAACATTCACCAACGGCTGAGAACGTTTATCGTACGTTACCTAAACTCTGCTTGAATGTTTTATAAACGTTTATAAAATCAACTTGTGTTATATGGGATCATATGTGGTATTTTCTTAAAACTCTTTAAAATATCTTTTTAATAGTGATGCATAATAATAATGTTTATTAATAGCCTATCCAAAGTTACTGAGGTACCATGTCTGCTGTACGCAGACGATCTAAAGATATATGCTGAAATTCGAGATGACCACGATGCGGAACGTCTACAAATGCCCTAAATAAACTTTTTGATTGGTCAATAAAAACAAATTAAGCTTTAATATTGGAAAATGTAGTATAATGACATATACAAAGAAAAACATCCAGTTATATTTCCATATAAAATAGATGGCTCAATTCTTACGAGAGTAGAGGAAGTAAGGGATTTGGGGGTTTTGTTTGACAGTGGCCTTTCATTTAACAGGCATGTGGAAGATATTGTGGGTAGAGCTATGAGCATGTACGGTTTTGTAGTAAGAAACACTCGTGAGTTCAGCAATATTAATTGTATCAGAGTTTTATTTTTTAATTATGTCCGCAGTATATTGGAATACTGTTCGGTTGTGTGGAATCCCTACTACCAGTGTCACGGATACGCAATTGAAAAAGTGCAAAATAAATTTTTGCGATACTTGTACTATAAGGAAACTGGCATGTACGATTTTAACGTATCAAAATTATATTTATTACAGAGATATAATCTGCATACCCTGTCAAAAAGAAGAAATGTGCATGCTCTTCTTTATCTGTGCAAGATTTTACATAATGAAATTGATGATCCAGCACTTTTGTCACTTGTTTCGTTCCATGTGCCTCCATATGCTACTAGATGTTCCAACACCTTTATCAGCGGAGGGTTGCAAGGAATAATAACCTTCTAAATTCACCTCTGTATAGGATGTGCGCTGGTTATAATGAAATCCAGGCTCATTGCGATATCTTTTCTGTAAGTCTTAACTCGTTTAGAACTATTCTTGGCCGGGTTCTGAAAATTAATTTGGAAGTATGTTCACTTCCTTTATTGTTTACTGTCTTTTGTGTTGGCAACTTTTACATTTTTTGTTATTTTATTGTAGTGTTTTTATTGTCTTATATTATTATGTATATACATATGTATAAAAATTGTACCTGCTCTGTAATTGATTCTCTGTTGAGCGGGTTTTTTTTGTTAATTTATAAATGTAGAGTTTGTGAATTTATGAATAAATAAGTAAATAAATAAATAAATAATACAGACTGTTTTATCTAAAAATTCCAGTTTACCATTAAAATCCCGAGGATGGCCATGTTTCCGAAACAATTAAAAATTGGATATATCACATGTGGACTTTCCTTAGAGCTCTTTAATAGATCTTTCAAATGGTGATTTAATACATAGGGTGTTTTATTTAAAAAAAGTACATTTTTTGCAATAAATCGAAAACCCGATGTACTACAACTAATTTAGCCGACTTTGAATCTCCAATAAGGAAGTTAGCAATAGTGCCGACTAAAAAATGATCACCCTGCAGCAAGCCGATTTTTAATACATAGGATAATAACCTCATAGATCTTTCATCGTTAGTTTTCTGCATTGGTATGTATTGTGTCTAAAAACACCTGCGAAACAGTGAAATTTAAATGCCGCTAATAAATAACGGAGTAGTAACATAAAGCTAGATAGAACGCGAGTTCGGCCAGAAGGGACCCGGTTTAATAAATAGGAATTGTGAACGTCCGACAAGCGCTACATCACCGAAAGTGGCTGTTTATGTTAAGGATTATCCTGCAATTTATAGATATTAGCCAGAACGGCTGCAGTGGCTGGTCGGTGTAGCGTAAGGTTGTTAATTGGCACGATGTGGCACCTGAGTCCAACCCTGCAGTTTGTTTGATTGTGTTATTAAGTCTAGGTCTATGCCCTATGTCAAAGAGTGGTTTCTATGTATTAGTGGAGGTCTCGAAAAGTCCCGCCCAGAGGGTAACGCCGTCCACCGGCATAATTTCCAAACGCAACCTTGAATCGGCCCGATATCGATCTCTCAATACAAATATTAAAGCTGAAATGCTATCTTAGCTAACTTCCGCTCTGCGAAACCGTTTTTGGTCTCTTCAGTCATCAAAAACGTTTTGGATGATGGTTAATGAGGTTTTTTTCCTAAAACCTAAATTTTAATACGATACATAGGTATTAATTTGCATCATTAATATCCCAAAATGTAGATAATTGATATTATTTTATTATGCATTAATTAAATATATTGTTTTGTAAGTTTTTGTAAAAAATTGCAATTTTTAAAGAAAAAAATGCGTTATAAGTATGACCTCCCAAAGAAAATTGCTCTGGTCAAGGTGGCACCAAACCATAAATTTGCGGTTTAGCTCTGTAGATATTTAAAATTTTGTTAGTATTACCAAAAATATAATTGATCTGTGTTATTTTTATATAAAATATATTAAAAATATTTTATTTTCTTATGTTGGGTTCTAGCTTTCAGTTTAAATTCCATAATTTTTTTATTCAGAAGTGCTTGAACTGAATCTAAATATCTAGGACTTAATATTATTATAATAAACATTAGATAAAAAGCTATGTGATTTAAATTATTTAAAAATGTTTTATTTTGTGGTTTAAATTATCTAAATTGGTGTCCATCTTAGTTGGGCGGCGTTATGCAACCATTTCCGCCCGTTGGTAGGACCCTAAAAACTTAATGTTCTTTTATTGAAAACGTTGACTTATCCAAAAATTAATTAATAATAATAAACAATAGATTTTACCAATAAATGCCGTTTTTAATAGAGACCTATATGTTACTGACACTTCACAATATTAAATTTGCCCAAGTGAGTGGGGCTTCCCGGACGTCCCCTACGTTATTACTAAAATTTTTCATTATTTTGCATAGTTTGATGCGCCTTTATACTAAAATGTCTTCATAATTCCGTAAAGTATGATGCGCATTTATTTTTGCTATTTACTGAAAATAGAACGCGAGATTTTTTTTCTTTTAAGGGGACACATTTTTGTGTCAAATTTTTTATGTTCAGTGTTCTCCCTTGCCCTCAATAAAAAGTTAAATTGGAAAGGGAGCCAAGTTAAACCTTTTCATAAAAGGTATTAAACTCTCTTTTATATATATATATATATATATTTTTTTTTAATCATTTTAGTAGTTTTCGAACCATTTTAGTTGATTTTAATTATCAAACTTGTTTTTTTTTTTACCTGAAAATTTATTTATTGCCATTATTATTAACACGATTAAACAACTTCTTGATATTTGTATTGGTAGGGGTAGGGTATAGCTCTGATGAAGACAATTTTGACCCAAAATATGTCCCTCAAAAGAAAAATTGACGTGTTTTGGATTTTTTTATAAGTATGCAAATATTGGAATTATACGGAGTCGCTCACTTTTGGTAATAGATTTTACCTAATAATAAATGGTGATACATTAAACAGATTTTTTTAACCACAAAGCACAACGTCAAAAGGTATTTTTCACGTTGCTATTTCAATGGTCGCACGTGAAATAATTTGCTTTGTATCGGTAACTATTTTTTTAGCATCGAATGAAGATAACTTGCTTTTATTCAAATTTAGACATAAAATCCTTTTTTTTAATTTTTTAAACAGTTTCACTTTATTTGTTGAAATAAAAGAATATTGCTCTTGTTTTTTTTTATATGTGTAGTTATAACTAGCCGTGTACATTTCCAATTAAAGTAAAACTTTATATTTTTTTAGTCTAAACCTTGTTGTTTTAAAATTTAAAAGGTGTTCGTTCATTTGTCCCTTTGGAGCACCTATTCTTGGACACACTGTATATCCATTTACATCAGGTATTTAAACTCATTTTTTCGATATAAGCAAACAATTTGTAAAAATAAAAAAGGTCCTGTTAATGGAATATAATCTTCATTTTAATATTTGTAATCAACTCTATAATAATAGCGTTTATCATGCAGTTTGACAACCATTTGTTATTTTTCAATTAAACAAGAAAATACGAATACCCAGAAAAAGCACTTGTGGGAAAACTCACTATATTCAGCAGCATGTTTCCATCTATTTCTAATAAAATAACACAAATATTTGTTAGGGCATGATAGGCTCGAAAAGATGGATGACACGCTGTCTATGTCGATATTTTCCAACTGGAAATATAGCATCTGTTATTGCCTGTATTATCCTTGCTTCCTCTTTGTGAGGTCTTGCTTTTACAGGATATTTGTATTGTTGAAACAGGTAGCTTGGTATTTATATTTTCTCACGCCTAATATTTATAAAGGGTGTTCGTGTAAAACTTACCACTCGAGCTATCTGCAAAAAGAGACAGATTTGAAAAATCGCTGATAAACCTCGAAATAATATTGCGGGGGAACGTTTTTTTACAAAAAATTGGGCGACACCCCTTTAACCCCTTAACCGCCAGTGCCCCACCCAAAATTCTTAAATGAGAAGGGGGTCCAGTGACACAGCATTTTAAAGCTCCTGGCGAGTACTTCATAATCCTAGAATGTAAGGTCAATATCTTTTCCTACTACAAAATGGAGGTACTTAAAAATTACCCAAATACCTGATTGCGATCGCCATATTCGCAAAACTAATAAAGTAAGGTGTATTTTTTCTGGGGTATTTTCTTTAAGCTTTTTATTTAAGATTTATTTATTCGTAATATAATAAACAGGATGCATCATTAAAAAATATACACTATTTATCTTACCCTGTATATTATACCTAGTGTAACTATTAAAAGATGTTTAAAAAGCTTTAAGAAAATACCACATTAAGTACAGGGTGGCGCCCTTTCGTTGACCTTGCTGGGTATAGCAAAACTAAAATAGGTAAAACGAATCTGATTGCGCAATCTCGATTTAATTTTTTTAACAAATTCAGTGGTAAAAGTATATTATGGCTAACTTGATTCGTTTTGGAGATACAGAGTGTTTTTCAAATTTTGTCAATTTGGCCAGGCACTTGTAACTCGCTTAATATTAGAGATAGAAAAAGAGTAAATAAAAAGTTTTAGGGATTTTTACGTAAAATTAGTGGCATACCTATATTTTCTACATTGACTTTTATTTTAAAGATATAACACAAAGTTGGGGTTTTTAAATGAAACACCCTGTATATTTTATTACCAATTGTAAGGTCTCCTTAAAGGCCGTAAAAATACAACCTTTGAAATATTAAGTTTGTCATAGTTTCGGAAATATAGTCATCGTCATGCGATAATAAAATGGCATTTAAAAAAAACACCCTGTATATTTTATTAGCATTAAAAATAAATTTTAAAGACCCTTATGAATTTTACCAAATTTAAATATTTTTCTTTAACAGTTTTAGAAATATGACCTTCCAAATCTTAATGCAAATATATACTATTTTATAGATTTATATGGTTATATTTCCAAAACTTTAGGAGATAAATATATCAAATGTGGTTTTTTTCTTAAACCTTTTTAAAATATCTTTGCAACGGTAATATAATATACAAGGTTTTTTTGCAAAAATCCTGATGATGGCTATATTTCCGAAACTATTTAAAAACACATACATTATGTGTAGTATCTCTTATAGATTTAAAGAAGACCTTTTAACTGATGATAAAATATACAGGTGATCCATTTAAAAAATCCAACTTTGTGTTATAACTTTAAAATAAAAGTCAATGAAAAAAATATAGGTACGCCACTGCATTTTGCAACTGCAACTTGGGTGCCAGGTTATTAGATGTTTAACCCATCGTTCCCCCTGTTCCGTCAACGTTGTCCAAGCACTAAAACATGCAGTTATGCATTTCACAGCACCTTTTAGACAACGCGGTAGTGCCACCACGGTCGTTATTTTTAAATAACTACTACCTAAATATGTCTCCCCGCTGGGAATCAAACCGTCGACCTCTGGCTTCGGAGATCAAAGCTCTGTCCACTGCGCCACGGAGGAGACAAAACTTTATTAGTTTCGAAAATATGGCCCTCCCAATCAAGTATTTAGGTAATTTTTAAAGTATTGCCATTTTGTAGTAGCTGAAGATATTGATTTTATATTCTAGGGTTATAAAGTACTATTCAGGAGCTTTGAAATGATGTATCACTCGACCCCCTTCTCGTTTAAGAATTTTGGAGTGGTAGCCCTGGGGGTTAAGGGGTCGATGGGGCGCCGCCCAAACTTTTGTAAAAACGTTCCCTCAATAAATATCTTGACGTTTTTCGCCGATTTTCTCAAATCTGTGTCTTTTGCAGATAACTTAAGTGGTAAGTTTTAATGAACACCCTGTATAATACTTTAAAGATGTATTACGGTTAATACAGTGTGTCTATTAAGTAACAGATTGTGACATAATTTTCTTAAAAAGAAATGGAAAAAGTTGTCTGCATTCTCTAATTAGGAATCATCCCCTAAACACGTTTGCGCAGATGAACTTGAAAATAATAATGTGAAATTTTACCTTTCGGTGTTTTTGTTCTTGGAGCCTCTGCGAATCCTCCATTGTCTTTTTCAACATTTTCTTCCTTGATAGCCTTTGATTCTACGCCCTTAAAGAACAAAAAAATGGTTTTTAATTGTATATATTATTATGAAAAAGAAATTATAAACCAAAAAATTCTTAAGAGACATGCATCAATTTTTACCAAATAAACTACGCAACAGTGAAGTGAGCCACGCGATTTTCTCACTCATTTTCAAACAGGTATAACTTTAAATCGAGTGAACGAATTGAGATATACTTGTTTGCATTTGAAGGTCAATTCTCCTAGATTTGCATGTTATATGTGACATTTGTTTGAAATCGAATTTTCTATGATATACAACGCGTGGAAGAAGCAATGAAATTTTATAATTTTTCATCCATCTCCCATTTTGTTAATAATGATTCAAAGGTGAAAATTATGTCTTGTGTTTATAGGTATACTCCATATCTCGGGACGTATTTGACGGTTTTTTGATAACCCTCTGAAACAAGAAAAACGTTTTTTTTTTCTAGAAAGCCAATTTTCACGTATTTGTATGGTGGAAAACAAATCTTGTAATATGAGATGAGTAATCTGGATGTTTTTATATAAACCTGGTTAAAGACATACAGTGTGACTCAAAATAAACAATTAGCTTATAGGCGTAAATGACAAAAATGCAATTTCAAATTTGGCTATTTGGAATGTGGGTTTCCTTGATTGCACAAAACATTTTTTTATTATTATTTGACAGATCAAACAGGTCTTGACAGCTCTGCTAATCTGTATAAAATAGTAAATACAATCCCTTTCTGTCTTTTTTTACAATATTTTTAATAAAGTTAAACCAGGCATTAGAAACATGTCTAGCAAGTTATAATTTTGAAATTCATAAACAAATTTTGTTTTTTTCTTTGCATATGAATAACATCTCAAGTTGTTTTTCAATGGATCAAGCTTGATAATTGATAATTGACAATTATATAACGTGTATGTTTCTATGGTAACGATTTTCTATAGCAATAGATATGAGATATTGAAACGCTTAGCTTGATCCATTGAAAAACAACTTGAGATGTTATTCATATGCAAAGCAAAAAAACAAAATTTGTTTATGAATTTCAAAATTATAACTTGCTAGACATGTTTCTAATGCCTGGTTTAACTTTATTAAAAATATTGTAAAAAAGACAGAAAGGGATTGTATTCACTAGTTTATACAGATTAGCAGAGCTGTCAAGACCTGTTTAATCTGTCAAATAATAATAAAAAAGTGTTTTGTGCAATCAAGGAAACCCACATTCCAAATAGCCAAATTTGAAATTGCATTTTTGTCATTTACGCCTATAAGCTAATTGTTTATTTTGAGTCACACTGTATGTCTTTAACCAGGTTTATATAAAAACATCCAGATTACTCATCTCATATTACAAGATTTGTTTTCCACCATACAAATACGTGAAAATTTGGCTTTCTAGAAAAAAAAACGTTTTTCTTTTGTTTCAGAGGGGTTATCAAAAAACCGTCAAATACGTCCCGAGATATGGAGTATACCTATAAACACAAGACATAATTTTCACCTTTGAATAATTATTAACAAAATGGGAGATGGGTGAAAAATTATAAAATTTACATAGCTTCTTCCCACTCGTTGTATATCATAGAAAATTCGATTTCAAACAAATGTCACATATAACATGCAAATCTAGGAGAATTGACCTTTCAAATGCAAAAAGTATATCTCAATTTGTTCACTCGATTTAAAGTTATACCTGTTTGAAAATGAGTGAGAAAATCGCGTGGCTCACTTTCACTGTTGCGTAGTTTATTTGTGTCCATGACTAAAAAGATCTCTAAATTTCTAAATTCGTTAAAAATGTATAATATTTTTCTTTATTTAATATTTTCGATTAGATTATATTTGAACCAAAATGACCAAGCACGAAAGAAAAAGCATTATGGGTTAATAAAAACCAACCATCTCATTCGACGCAACTTGGCTTAGGTTGGTCTTGTTTAAAATAATTAATATCTAGTGGTCCCATATAATTGGAAAAATAAATATTGGATCCTTATTGATTTTGCAACAAAATTGTATTAAACTATTTTAAAGACGTTGATAATATAAGCTCACACGCAAGCCAATTAAATGTTATTTAAGAAAAGCTATTTATAAAATTGTTGCATACCTGATCCACCAGTATAAATAAAATGTCTAGTCAATTCAGTTTTTACATTCTATTAGTTATTTATTATCATTTATTTATTACTGTTGAAAAATTACGGTATTTAAGGTTTTTACAAGTTGTTTTTCTTAAATAGTTTTTATTTGGCTTATTAGAAAATAACGAAATTTAGTGTGTAAGCTTATCTTATTAGTGTCAAAATACTTTTTCGTTGTAAAATCAATATCGGACCCAATATTTAAAGAGATCAAAAATTACATGGAATTTTCTAAAGCCCGTCTAACGATGCACAACCCGGTATGTAAAATTTATACTATCTAATAATAATGTGCTATATGGCGGTACCTTAAAAATTACCTAAATACGTAATTTGACCATAAAAAGACAAAAAGCGGTTTAAAAATCATCACGTATTCGTATCTTAATGCGCCTACGCGGAAGCGATACGTTAGTTCCACTGTTCTTGATGAACTGCCAATGTTATTACCTGCGCAAAACAAAAGTTACATTTTATGAGCGAAAAAACGGGTTTGTGCGCAAGCAAATGAAGGGTAAACGCGCCTTGCGCCAAACAGGCTATCCGCATTATCGGAAAGAGTTTACGACTCATTCTCCCGTTCGGAGTTCGGTAGATAATGAGTGTCACGGTCAAAACGCGAACGGAGGCCATGGAGTGCTGATGTTGTGTTCTCCCAGTGCGCATGTTTGTCCACCCTCGATTTGTTTACTGCGCAAGGTCGTAAAAATCCGAAAAATGCTTCTTGCCACTGCGGATCTAAATGTGGGTTATCTATGGTTAGTTCCAATCCGTTACGTTAAACTTATCAATACGGCACACGTATCCGTATTGCGATCGGTAACGTATCCCGACTTTGGTACGTCAAAATTAGAAGAGAAGAAGATTCATAACCATAAAATTTGATTGATTCATTGATTAACAAGTTAGTTAAAAGCTAAAAGTCAAAAACATTGGATCCAAAATTGCATCCATTGTTAAATTAACCACGAAAGAAAGAGCAGTTAAACCACAGTAAAATCACGAAAAAACCATTATAAAAATCTGTTAGGGGTCTGTTTGACACCTGTTAGGTTAGGATAAAAACCCTAAACAAAATTTATTTAGGTGATTGCATAAAGAATTTTAATTTCATTACGTAAGTATGCTTTTAAGCCGTGCTTTTACCCCTTTTTGATCGTCAAAGTGTTGTCTCTCGTTGGACAGATATAAGTGTGCATATTTATGGTGTTGCTTTTTGTCTCTAATATTTCCGGTTTAACGGTACTATTATCGGGGATAATTACAGAGAAGTGCATTAAAATTATCAATAATTTTGCTTGAAAGCGTATTGCCTAAACTACTAGAGTTCCGGTTAGTTCTGGTTAGTTCTGGTCACCACTGGCAATACACTTGAAAGCTAAATTATACAAATATTTTGATCCACTAGTGTAATTTAAGGAGGAAATTACTCAATTTAAACTATTAAATGAAGGAATAATAATAATAATAAACAACTCTACAGATTCAGTGCCAAAACAAGACATTTTTATACAAACATGTTTCCAAAATTGATAAAATTCCAAACTGACATATTAAATAAACAAAGCTGTTGTTACAATTTGGTTGTCAAATTCAACAATTAAAAACATGACAGTAAAATTTTCGATATCTACTATGCAATTATCACTTGTAATACCTACCACTAGTGCTAAATTTATTTCCGGAAATTTTGTTCAAGGATGCGAATATTTTAAAAATTATCTGAGCCGCAGGCGAGGGAGAATTTTCTTAAAATATTCGTGGCCGAGAAAAATTCTTGAAATAATTTAAGCACGTGTGGTATAGAAAATTCACACCAAGTTTGTGTTAAATAATATTCTTTTAAATTAATATTTGTAACTTTGACACGAGCTTTAAAATTTTACTGTAAAATAAATATTTTCCATTTTTCCAATTGTAGTTGCAAATATATGTAATTTTGGAGCTTATCATTGTTTATACTTTTATATTATATACAACTTATATTACTACAGTTGGTAAAAATAGTTTATTTTAATTTTTTAGACCCATACCTTGCTTTCGTTTGCTCTTCACTTATGTCTAGTACTTCAGTCTTTTGATATTATTTTACTAACTGTAGTTGTATAAAATTGTGATTTAGGGTCTTAAAACCTTACATTATTTTTATATTATGTTATGTCTGAAATACTACAACTGGTACAAAATAACATTTTCTTTAACTATGTATGTAAATGACAGACATGACGTTAAAACAAATTTAATGATTATGTCAAAAAATTTCCACTATAATTCGCTCCAGGGTACCCCAGACAGGAGAAAAAATTCCCGAGATAAATACTTGTGTTGTCATGGTAATACAACCAAAACAACACATTTGATTGGTCACAAAACAGTGGTGTGGAATTTTCGCTGTAATCAAGTGATAATTGTCGAGTAGACAAATGGGTGAGTGTAATTTTCAACAAAACTATAAATACATCTAAATAAAGAATAGACAACTAGATTTACCGGATATAGTAAATAAAAAGATATTAGTGACTGTACCGAGGACCTTACTTATTCCTACCTAACTTGCAATCTACCACCGCTGGATTATAATATAAACGAACCCCCGCAAATAAGGGGAGCAGCTCCCAACGTCCCCCTCTAGCGCAGGTGTGTGGTCTCGTCCGACCGCAGCAGGGGATATATTGGGGCCGAAACCGATCGCACCTGTTTAACCTTTCTGCGAAATTGGCACAGCGGGCTCGAACAGGAATTTACAGATGTTGATAGAGAAAAGAAAAAATAGAAAAGGGAATGGATAAGGAAGTAATTTAATTTTTTGTACGATCTCGTATATTTTTTCAACAAAAAATTAATATAATAAATATTAAGTATTTATTTCTTTATTATACAGGGTTATTTTTAAGATGATATATTCCTTTTAACACAGCATAGAATGCAAGAAAATAAGAACATTTTTCAAATAAAATTATGTTCAAAAATGCTTCCTTTCCGAGATACAGAGGTATTAAAGTTGTTAGGGACATTAAAAATAAGTGTGGTAATTTTCTAGAATCCGGCGACAACTCCGATTTTGACGAAATTTGGTATACGGGGTTTTTCGGGGCGCTGATCACGAATCTGAAAGAATTATTTGGCGGAAACGTTTCGTTCTCGAGAAGTTGGTATTTGAACTAAGCTTATTTTCACTATATTCCCCCTTCTTTTTGCACACAATTCTTGATTTAAAGCTAAAGTGTCACACAATATTTGATTTTCACCTTTTAAAACCCCGTGTTTCTACGTTTTTTACATTAAATTGCGTGGCTTTTCTTTGATAATGCGGCAACCATACATACACATAGGGCTTCATGGCATACTGGGATAAAAATGATTCAAAGTATAGCTTTGCAATTTAATGCAAAAATAATGTAAAAAACGTAGAAAAACGGGGTTTTAAAAGGTGAAAATCAAATATTGTATGCCACTTTAGCTTTGAATCAAGAATTGTGTGCAAAAGAAGGGGAATACAGTAAAAATAAGGTTAGTTCAAGTACCAACTTTGATGATGGATATCTCGAGAACGAAACGTTTCCGACAAATAATTCTTTCAATTCATGATCAGCGCCCCAAAAACCCCGTATATCAAATTTCGTCAAAATCGGAGTTGCCGTCGGTTTCTAGAAAATTACCATAAGTGTTTTTAATTTAAAGTATTGTATCAAGTTAGGACCTTTTTATATTTAGTTTGATAATTTATTTAAATAATTTACCTTAGTTTTTCCAAGTTCTTTTATCACTCTTGAAGATTTCCAAAAACGCTCGAGAGCGCTTTAAGAACTTTTACTCCATCCTGTACTATAGAATTTGCTGGATATGGATGCTCTAGACTTTTCTAAGCTACTATAAAAGGGCGATGAAAACCTTTTAACGATTAGTATGTTTTCGACTTTGTGGTGTAAACTTCAAGACACTGACAAGTAAAGATTTCGTCGTTATAACCATAGATACGTTCGATTGTTAATAAAAGGTATATAAACGAAGATACGTGTTTTTATACGAGGTCTTCCGGAACAAAGTTTTAGGAAAAAATGCATTTTTTATCATACCTTCCCTACCACTTCAAAAGTTTGGTACACTTCTTTTAACCATTATATTACATTTTTTGCTGTAAAAGTTTTTTTTTTTTAAGTTTTACCAGTGGCGTTCGAAGAAAATTTGTATTGAATCTTTTTTAAGAAAAAAATAGTTCGCTACTGCTTTTTCCTCAAATCAATATTGTTACAGACTTTCAAAAATGTGTTTAAGTTACATAATTTTAGAGAGTTAGGATCATTTAATTTAGTTTGTTAATTTATTTAAATAATTTACCTTAATTTTTCCAAGTTCTTTCATCACTTTCGAAGGTTTCCGAAAACGCCCGAATTATCCATTAAGAACTTCTATGCCATCCTGTACTATGGAATTTTCACGATATTTCTCGAAGATTCTAGATCATTCTTTACTCTTCCACCATACTATAAAAGGGCGACGGAAAACCTCCGATCAGTTAGTATAGATTCGACTTTTGTGCTGTAAACTTCGAGACATTGACAAGTGAAGATTTTGTCGTTGTTGTAATCATAGTTACGTTCCATTGTTAATAAAGGTATAAAATCGGATATGGTGTTTTGTATATAAAATTCGTTTTTTATTTTTATTAAATTTATATCAAAATTAGTCATGCATTAAAATGGCTTTTATTTTTGTAAACGAAAACAATTCGTCGTACGAAAAAAATATAGGGGACCAAATTAACTTCAAAGAAAATAAAAATTTTAAAAATAATATTGATTCGAAGAAAAAGCAGTGGCGTACTTTTTTAATTCAATGCAAATCTTGTTCGAACGCCACTGGTAATTTTTTTTTAAGTCTTTTACAGCCAAAAATGTAATGTTATGGTTAAAATACGTGTACCAAATTTTGTGGACATATCTAGAGTGGAAAGAAAGTTATGATAATTTTTTTAACTTTAACCCTTTGTATTTCGGACACAAAGGATTTTTGAACATAATTTTAATTGAAAAATGTTTTTAGTTTCTTGCATTAATATACTGTTATAAAAAAATCACTTTTAATATATAAATATTTATTTTATTTGATTATATTTTTGTAAGAAATATTTACTCTTCATTTTGGCCCCCAAATAATTTTGATACGGGGCCCCTCCAAGGCACGCTACGCCACTGATCCGTTATATTATTATTTAGCATTAATACGGATAATCATCATTTTTGTCTAATTTAAAGTATGAAATCTCTTCAACAATACTACTTTATTGGACTTCTATTTTCTTGATTTTCAACTGATACACGACGTTTCGGATGGTATCTATCTGAAACGATTTTCAAGTGACAGCTGTGATATCAAATCTCTCTTGTAAAATTATTTATAAATATGCGAGTATTTTCAAAAGAGAATGTTTTTTTTTCAAGCAGCTTACATAATTTTATATGCAAAATAAATTAAAAATAAATTTGCCCTACCAAACCGACCGCCGTTTTTTGCACCTGTAGACCGCTATTAAAAACCCATTTATTACAAAATATGGCGGACGAAAATCCAGGTGATGCTTCTGGAAGGAAATTATGTTGCTCCAATAATTGACCAGACCCCTGCAAACGTAGAGATGTAAAAATAAAATAGAAAATGTCAGTGGCGTACCGTTTCCATATATTTTTTCAGGAAACTTAAACATGAGGTTAAACAACACCCCCTTTAATAGGTGTTACAAAAAATTGTACACTCCGTCTATAAAATCTTGCACTAAAACACAATTAAACACATAAAGCTTTATGTTAAATTGCAGACTCAGATTCCCATTATACAACACACCCACAAAAGATGTAATGATTTTCCCCCTTAGTTTTTTAAATCGGACACTCTATATATTATTACATTTTTGGATATCGTAAAAAATCTGGATGTGTTTGATTTATGATAGTGTTTACTTATCTTTAACAGTTTTTGGAATATTGACAGTAGAAATTTACCCTTTGATATCCAAGCATATTTTATAAGGCATTTTCAAATATTGATCTGATGGGTTGGGTAGTTCAGCTGTTTTTAAGATTTACTGGAATTTTTGTTATTTTCTGAACCCGTATGATACATTTGGCCTTTATTTATAGGCTACATGTCAAAATTGCTGTAAGCTTGGTTCATTGCTTTGTCCAAAAATAATTGTCTTAATTTTAATCGACTTTATGCAAGACTCTACAGATGGAGTGTATGGTACTTATATAAAAGTTATGTTTCAATATTAGGGTCAACATAGTAAGAGTAGAAAAAGAACAAAAGGATAACGGTATAAAATAAAATGTATGAAAACCTTATTAAAAAAATTAATTTTTGAGAAGGCTCTTAGTCTTCTTTTAACTGTCGAAAAAGGGATATTTCTTTTTCGCACATAATTACGGCAGTAGGAAGCTATTTCAATTTATTTTCTTAAATCTTACTTGCCGACTTCCGGCAAAACTCAAAGCCGATTCACAGTACGGCATTAACGGTGAGATTAAGAAGAAACGCATATATTATTTAAAATTATATAATAAAATAATATAATTTGATAAAAGTACAAAATTAATATATTTTATAATACATTTTTTGTTAATCAAACCTATTGAAACGAAAATACCAAAAATAATGTTGTCTTGTGTCTCCATATCTACCATAAAAAGTGTAGACACCTTCTACGCTTTTTGCATGATATATGTAAGTACATAACTTTCTGGTAATTAGATTTTTGTTTTTAATTACCGAAACTCTACATCTTTCTCTTCTCTGACTCTTCATAGGACTTCTTTGTAGGTGGAATTTAAAAATCAAACACGTTTTTTTATTTCAGTGATATAGTTTTTTATTTTTATTATTACAGTTTAGCAAAGTTTAATTTGTAATATTATATTACTTACCCATTTTTACTCTTGTCGAACTTGCGAGTTGACTCTTCTTATATAAATTACAAATAAAAAACACTTAACAAAAAAAATAGCAAAGTACTATTAATGATCCAAATGAATCCCAAAATGTACCATAATTATTGGAGACATTCTCATGTTGTTCTTGACTTATACCATTGTATGAGCTTATACCTATACGATTTTTACCAGAAATATTTGGGTTTGTAGTTGGATTTTTCCTTAATTCATTTTAAAGTAAACAGGGCCCCATTTTTGAACTTTTCTGTACTTTTTTAATAGAACGAATATAGCCATTTCGTATAATTTTTTTGGAGAATTTAATAATTTAATCAGAAAACATTTAAAACAAAAACAAAAGAGTAACAGCACGAGTGACATATTTTTTTAAATGGAATACCCCGTATATTTTTATATCAATATATATATATATATATATATATATATATATATATATAAGGATGCTGGGTTTATTTGCTGCCGTTCTAATGCAATTTTTAAGAACTGTATGATACTATAAGGATAGTTTCACCTGAAAAAAACTGGCTGCCACAGGTCACAGGCGCTTATTTGTCAAAATGAAGAATTTTAAAAATACCTTTTTACTTTTGGAGTAGTTTTAGGCCCAGTTGTACAAAGCAGGTTTAAACTCAGTTCTAGTGAACTGAGATCAGGCCTCAGAACTTTCCGTAAAAATCTCAATTACTTTCAATTTCTTGACTCTGACAGTATTAAGATTTTGCTGCTTTGTACAACTGGGCCTTATAATAAGGTTTTCATCAGAAGAACTTAATAAACTTTCTTAACATACTTGTAAGTTAACTGAGATACAAGGGATGTCTGAAAATACGATAATTTTAATATCGCCTTGTAGCTCAATCTAGGAGGTCTATGACGACTTTGTTTAGGCATTTTTCGTTTCATAAAAAATTAGCTTGAGTTTACTTAAAGAGCTAGGTTTTGTCTTTATTATTTCCTGAGATACCTCGCAGTTGCAAAACGAAATGGGACACACTGTACAGTTTTCTATTCAATCTTCTTTATATTTGACATATCAGTTTAAATAAGAAGAGATTTAGGGAAAGTGTGTAGTTTAAAGATGGGGCATTATAACTTAAAAATGAGAAGTTGAAAAAACCAATAACTTTAATAATATTTTGTAATTTATCTTAAACTAAACATTTTTGAGAGGTTTTTAGAACTACCTTAAACAGTAAATATTATACAAGATGTCCCACCGAGAACGGCTGCGATCAAATTCTCGAAAAGTAGGCTTTGGAAAATTTGGAAATTTAGACAACATAATAGTCAGTGGGTGATACACGACTAAAATATTTTAACAGTTTAAGCACTTTCGATTATTCCGGAAGTTAATGTCAACTTCCTTATTTTAAATAAACCATCTTATACATTATTTATGTTTTTATTCTTCGTAAAATTCTAAACATATTTAATGTATAATGTCCTTTACCTTAGTCTAACCGTTTATGAGTTATTTTAAATTTTATGTCAAAAATGACATTTGCAAGCCATTACATAACCATTATTTTTTCTAAACAAAAGTGTATAATACAATAAAGGGCCAGGTTTCTTTTAGACAAAGATCTTCCTTTGTAGACTGTGTTTATAATTTTACAAATAATAAATGCAGGGTGGTCGAAAAATTGTTAACAATGATATCGATGAAAACCTTAAAAGTGTTTTTATTTTTCAAGTGGCAACCCCTATAATTTATTACATAATCTCATTAAGCATTAAAAATAAGGGTGTCTGCATGAGGATGTCTATTCTAAAAATTTATAGTTTTCGAAATATTAACAATTTAATATGATTTACCTATGCTAACAATACTTTTAAGTCCGGGTATTAGAAATGGTATAGTTGGCTATGACGCCGTATTTTGTTGACAGGGCCAACTACAAGCCAAACTAAGCGTAGTTAAAAGCATTGTTAGGATAGATAAATATTAAAACAATACATTTTTAGAATAGACATTTTTATACAAACTTACACTTTTTTTAATGCTTAAAATGATAATGTAATAAAAGGTAGTGTTTCCATCTAAAAAAATTGACTTTTAAGACAACCCGGTATTTATAAATTGTGAAATTATTACACAGTCAACTTTAAACGGTCTTTTTCTACAAAGAACCCAGGCCTAATTCGTATTAAAGGCTTTTGTTTAGAAAAAATAATGACGTCATTTTTGGTATAAGATTTAAAATAAGTCAAAAACGGTTGAGTTTAGGTGTAGAACACTATACATTAAATATGTTTGGAATTTTACGCAAAATACATAGGGTGTTTCATTTAAAATAAGAAAGCTGGCATTAACTTCCGGTATAACCGGAAATGCTAGAACTGTCAAAATATGTTAGTCGTATTTTCGTTTCCTACTGACTTTATCATGGCCCAATTTTTCAAAGCCTACTTTTCGAGAAATCGATCTCAGCAGTTCACGGTGAGACACCCTGTATAATATACACACTTATTTGTTTTAAAGAAAAATTGTACATTTTAAATAAAATAGCTTCAATAAAAAAAAATGGAAGTCAAAAGTGTTTTAATAAATTCAGCTATACCGTTTGATATTTATTTCTGCAGTTTGACAGAGTTGAACTAGCTAGAACTAATCAAACCTATTTCTTCTTTTGTCGAGCCCTTCGTTTTATTTTTCTTGTATAAATAACATAAATAAATTAGTGCACTTAACATGAAAAATAACATAACGCTATTTAGTATTTCCCAAAATGTACTAGAATTATTGCAGACATTCTCACGTCTTTCAAAAATATTAAGATTTGCTGATGAATTTTGACTAAATTTCTTTAATACATCTTCAATTTTGTTATTAAAGTATTTATTTAATTTTGTGTCCTTACTTTTTAGTATATTTTCAACAATAGCTTGAAAATATTCACTTATATTTGTAGGCCCATGAGAAATATATTCTGTATTTTGTAAAAAGTGTAATTTAGTTATATTATATAGGTCTTCTAACTTGTTAATGTTTTTAATTAAATTTTGATATAATAATTTGTTTTTGTTAATTTCAGAAGTTTGGTAAGATTGTTTATTTTTTATATTTTTAATTTCGTTTATAGTCCGACTTTCAATTGTTCTAAAATTTTCTTTTAAAAGTCTAACATCATTATGAAGATCATCTATTATACTTGAATTGATGGACACTATTGTAGAATCATTTACTTTTAATATTATGTCTTCAATGCATCCTATACCCAAAATGTTAGTTTTGTTCAATTCATTGCCCAAAAGCAAATTTTCTGAAACAAAGTAAGCTTCAGTTGTTTTTAAAACTTGAACTATATCTTTTAAACTGGAACATCTCCAACAATTATAATCCAAAATAACACGGTTCAAATTTGTCATGGAAACAAATATCATAAACCAAATGCTGTTATGGGCATATGAATTTTTATCTAAATAATTGTAAGATATATCTAGATTTGATAAAACCGTTGTATCCTTAAATATATTTAAGGGTAAGATTTCTAAACAATTATGGGATATATTTAGATTTGATAAATATGGCATATTTTTAAATACATTTTCTGGTAAATTCTTTAAATTGTTATGTTCTAAATACAACGAATTTAATAAAGTTCCATTAGCATAAAATATTGATTCAATATTGGAAATATTGTTATAGGTTAAATCAAGTAATTCTGAAAATGGAACGGAAAAATTTACATTTGATATTAGGTTGTGACTTAAATTTAAGGAACTTACATTTCCTATGTTTTCTAAATATTTGATGTTATTGTTTGAAAGATCAAGAAATATTCTAGTCGAATTTGTCAAGACATTGAAGTCAAAACTTTTAAGGTTGTTCTTACTTAAATCCAAACTAAGAAGCTTCGAAAACCTTGAAAATTGATTTTTTGCGAGTGTACTTAAAATATTATTCGACAAACTAAGCGTCTCAATTGAACTAGGTGCACCAAAAACGTTACTACCTAATTCTTTCAACTGATTATCACCTAAATATAATTCTTCCAAAACTTGGAATGAAATAAAAATATTAAAGGGCAAGCTTCTTAATTTGTTTTTACTTAAGTCTAGAATATACAATTTGGTAATTCCTATGAAACAATGTTCTCCTAATGTTGTTAAAACATTTTCAGATAAATTAAGTCTTTGTAATGATTCGGGGTTGCAAAAATTCCATCTGCTAAATTTGATATATTATTTTTAGATAGATCGAGATATTTAAGCTGAAAAAATTGGTTAAAAAGCCGGGAATAATTTTTGATATGTTATTTTTTTGTAAAGTTAATTTCCATAAATCGATCCAGTTTGTTTCGTCGCTTGGGAATGAAGTTAACACTGAAAAAGATGACTTTAGATAGAGAGATGTCCCTCTACCTGAGTAAGAATTTCCTCTTTTATTATAAATTTCTTTTAAAATTTCTGTGGCACTCCTTTGTGTATCACTATAACAAGTTGATTCCCAGATATCGATAGTTTTACTAATTATTTTAGATTCAGGATAATAGTAATTTTCTTGTTCTTTGTATGTAAAAGGAATTGATTTTTTTTCACAGTGTGTATTTTCTCTATCTGCTAAAATTTTCGAACTACAAAACAAGATTACAAGTCCTTTCAAAACGGTAGGCTTCATTTTTCTTCCTAAAATTAAAATAATCAATCTACAGACCGTCCACGGATGGGAATTACAAAAGGACAAATAAATCAATTAATGTTGAAAGGTAAAAAATGTTAACTTCTAAAAAAATAGATTTACCCAAAAAATGTTAATTATCAGGGCCGTGCCTACCGGGTGTTGCCAGTGGTGTAAGGCACCAAGGCGCGACGCTACAGGGGCAAAAAAATGTGGAATGAAGGGCTTTAAGGGTTTTTAAACTTTTTTACAAAAGTAAAATTAAAAAATTAACTCTGACGAAGTTAATATGACTACTGATTAAAGGGATTTATTTTTGGGCACAACAATTTAGTATAAGTTTTTTTTACCGCTGAACTTTTAAAATTTCTTCAAGTTGTTTGAATGCCTATGCCTGCAGGTTTTTACTCCATTTAAATAAAGCCAGTAAAATGCCTTCTTGATCAAACTTTTATTCTATAAGGAAACCACTTTTTTCCTTTGGACTGATGATGAGTGGAACAGTCGAAACATGTCCCCCTCCCTCTTTGAGGTATAAAGTATAATTTACATAGTGGTAAAATACAGTCCTTTATTTATTTTTGTTAAGATTCTGCACTTTAAACGCCTATGATATTCAACAAAAAATTTCATTGAAATATGATCAATAACGAAAAATAAAGTTTACTTTTTGAGAAAGTGTTTGAACTTTTGCGAACTCAGTAAATAAAATTAGCATCGTCTTTTTGTAAGTCGTATTTTTACAAGCAAATGAATTTTTATCAAGAATGACTTTTTGAAAAATTATATTTTTGATCTGAAGCTTTAATAGTAATTTTTCCACGACCGTTAAAAAAATGCAGTTTCTTTAATCGTTAACATGAAGACAAAGTACTACATTCTAGTACAATACATAAAGTGTTAAAAAAGAAACTGTTTTTAACACTTCGAAGCATTTTTTACACTTTGAATTGGTGTTTTGTTTCAATGCCTACTACAATAAACCTAAATATCAATTTATGCAATGTAGTAAACGCCACATCACCTAAACCAAATGGTCAACTTACCTTTGATTTCTTCATTATTTCTTTTAGTTCATTTGTCACTAGTTTTAAAATTTGACAGTTTGCAAATGAATTTATTAGAAATTATTGAAAATTAATAGTAATAATAAATTTGGATGATTAAGAAATTGAAAAGGACTTAATACTCTTTTGGTATTATTTCTACAAAAAGTAAGTACATACGTATACATTTCTAAAATTAAATCACGGCAGAGTTGTGAAGAGAATAGTTGTCTTTTAAAAAATAAGGCTATGATTTTTTGTTGCAATATACTTAATGGCTGTACTGCAATAATTAAAATTATTAGGTTTAAATAAGTAAAACATGTATAATGTGGTAATTTGGAAAAATTTTATACGGTCGTAGAAAAATATAGTATGTAACACATGCATAAAGTGTCTTTTTTACGAATGGGAAGTTTGACAGCACGAATTGTTAGGCGAGTGCGACAACCCCATGTGTCTCACTTTAAGCGCTTGTTACATAAATTACTATTATGTAACAAGTGCATAAAATTAAAATTGAAAAAGCTTCGAACTGTTAAAAAAATATGTTTTTTTAACACTTTATGTACTGTACTAAAATGGAGTACTTTAACTTCATGTTAACGATTTAAAAACAGCATTTTTTAACGGTCGGTCGTGGGAAATAATACTTTGCTTATTTTTAAAGTTAAAGATTCCGTTATTGCACAGGTCGAAAGATAATTTTATGCTAAGTAAAAACGTAATGTTAACTAATTTTATCTAAAAATAATTTTTTGTCTGGTCTTCGCAGTCCTGGCCAACTCAGAACCAAAATTAATTTTTACGTTTTTGATCTAAAAGAAAATATTTCTATAAAGTTTTATACTTCATTTTAAAGGACAAAAACCGTTTTTGAAAAATTCCAAAAAACAAAATCTCGCCATAAGAAAAACAAAAATTGATGAGGGTATCTCAAAACCGAAACGTTGAAATTAAAATCTGAATACAGGGATGTATTGTTCTTAAACATTGTCCTAATAGTGTTTTTACAGATTCTAAAAATAATAAAGCACTTTTTCTATAAAGTTTTATACTTCATTTTAAAGGACAAAAACCGTTTTTGAAAAATTCCAAAAAAACAAAATCTCGCCATAAGAAAAACAAAAATTGATGAGGGTATCTCAAAACCGAAACGTTGAAATTAAAATCTGAATACAGGGATGTATTGTTCTTAAACATTGTCCTAATAGTGTTTTTACAGATTCTAAAAATAATAAAGCACTTTTTCTATAAAGTTTTATACTTCATTTTAAAGGACAAAAACCGTTTTTGAAAAATTCCAAAAAAACAAAATCTCGCCATAAGAAAAACAAAAATTGATGAGGGTATCTCAAAACCGAAACGTTGAAATTAAAATCTGAATACAGGGATGTATTGTTCTTAAACATTGTCCTAATAGTGTTTTTACAGATTCTAAAAATAATAAAGCACTTTTTCTAAAATGCACATTTATAGTTTTTTTTAAATATCTTAAAAGCCAAACAAGAAACAGCCGTCATCAAAACGGCTTTAAATTTACAATTAAATGTCCTACAGCTTTCTCCATTTAACCATCTTTCAATCTCTTATATTATTCAATATCCCAATACATTTCTCTACCAATTTCGAACACATTGTATTCGTATTTTTTTTTTATTAAAAAATTTTATAATAAAGAAACCTTATAAAATGCAAAATAATTGCAAAAATATTCAAAGAAAAAGCAGAATATTTTAGGTTTTTGTTTCACCTCACCAAGTAATTTTAAGGTCAAAAAATACTATTTTCCTATAAACATGTGTCCTAAAATGCACACCCTCCGATACAGCAATCGTAAGTTGATAAAAAAAAAATAATTATTTTGGCATCATATATCACCCAAAAATTTGTACACATTAATTTGTTACTTTAGGTAATATACAGGGTGGTTCGTAAATTCAACTGAAGAATTGCGATGTTAAAATATTACGATTTAACTAAACCTAGTTTAGTACAAAAGTTGATAATAACTGAAATACAGGGTCTCAAAGTTTAAGAATTATTTTAAATTTATTTTTATAATATTTAATAGAACTCGGTATCCTGAGGGTTTTCTGACATGAGCTATTCATATCTGATGTTAATGTTTAGGTGTTAATTAGAGGACGCCATCTGCACTACTTTGAATTTCTTTAAAACGTCGCAGCGTTTTTGTGCTTCCATGTATGAACTATCCAAGTAAAATATTGAACTCTCCTATGCTTTACATTACACAAAAAAGTATACTTTGTAAGAATTGCTCTGAGCAACCATTTTCTAGATATTCGCCATTAAGTAATTTGTTGCAACCCAAAAATGCTTTTTAAAAACAGCGTATTAGCTATAAGTACCACTTTTGGTTGCACTAAAGCAGTGTTTTTCAAACTGGTTCGCGATCCCTGAGGGGTCGCGCAGATTAGGTTGTAAAAGAATAACTTAAGTTTAAAAAGATAGATTTATTAAGAAAATGCTATTCAAAAGACTACCCGTAAACATTTGCAAGTTAATGGACATAAATTAATTAAAAAAAAATCCCACAACCAGGTACTCATCCATCCCAATCCCAAGGTCATGGATCGGTTTTTGCGGTGGCAAATGGAATTAAACACTTTACAGTCTCAGTTAAAGGTAATTCCTGTTTTTCTTTTTAACAATTTCAATTTGGTAAACTTGAATTTCAAGTGTTACATCCTATCGGCAGATAATTACAACAGATTTTCTTTAAGATTACTTGCCAAATTTGTCCCATTTACAGCTGCTGTTAAAAACGGATTTAAGATCCACCTTTGCTCAGTTTTCCAATATTTCTTGCACAAGGCAGTAATATTACAATTATTCTTCTAGATTAGTTAATATCATTTTCATACCAAGTGTATTGTATGATTTTTTTTTGCAATAATAAAGTTTTTCAAACGGACTTCTGGGTCACAAATAAGTATGTGTTTAAGACCTGGTCTGCGGTAAGTATATTAAAAACCAGGCGAGAATTCATAACTCTGGTCAATACTTAACAGCCACTTTACCTCTGCATGGTACAGTAAATTTTGGTGAAATGCCCTCGAAAGTGCCCCCACATCTTCACAAATAATTCGAAACCATCTTGTTTGCAACGTATTCACAGTTTTTATAAAAATATTTAGAACTTGACTGTATTCGTATTCCTGTGGCAAGGATTTGATCGTGTGCTTCATTATACAGGGTTATTCACGTTAAACGACACGGATTATTACAGCTTTATTATTTAATTTTATAAAAGTTTTCTTTTTGGATAGATAGATAACTATGGGAAGTACAATTTAAAATTATTTTCATAATGTATAGGGTGTCCCAAAAGTACAAAAAATATTAAAGTTATATTTTTTTAAATGGAAGACCCTGTATATTATTTTATTTTTGATTTCTACGTCTAAAATAAAGGTAAGTTTTATTAAGATTCAATCCACCTAAACCTTACAGATTTTGAAATATTTTGGATTTTGTGAAAATGTAGTACCAATTTTCGGCTTTAAGCTCTTAACGTCTATTTTCTATTTGTAAACCATATTTACACTAACGTGTAATAAATGATTAGGTTTTCTATTGCAACTTGTAAAAAATTCACTAAAGTATACAGGGTGTCCAAAAAATAAGATCAAATAACTACCAGCTTTAAACGGTAATAACTGGTTTAACTTAAATGGAACACCCTGTATTTTTATTAAAATGAGATTTAGAATTTAAATATCTAACGATTACTTTAATACTTCCCTATACCTAACTCTTTCCATTTTCATGGAAAATGCATATTTTGTAATGTAGACCGAATTTAAGAAACTTATTGTTTATCAAGTCACCTATGCCATATTGACATGTCAGAACAGCTTAAAACAAACGATAGGACTTTGACTGACACATTTAATTAACAATACTTCAAATTTAAAAAATAATAAACACAAGTTGAAAAATATGTAAATTTACTATAAAAGATGTTCAAAATGGCGACCGTCGGCCTCTAAACATAAACGTACCCTCTTCTTAAAACCTTCGGCAACATTTAACAACATTTCAGGGTTTATGTTTTGAAAAGCGTCTTTAATGCGCTCCTTCATATTTTCTTGAGTTGTTGGAGGTATATTGTAAACGATTTCTTTTATGTGCCCCCATAAAAGAAGTCGGGTGCAGTCAGAGTCAGGTGACCTCAGGGGCCAAATCTGAGGTCCATTTCTTCCAATCCATCGATATGTATAATTGACATTCAAAGAATTCTTGAACGCCGCGATGAAAATGAGGGGCGCGCCATCCATTTGAAGCCACATCCTTCCTCGTATTTCTAAGGGAATGTCTTCTAATAGGAGAGGAAGTTCATGTGTCAAAAAATTTAAAAACATTAAGCCATTTAAATGTTCTTCAAAAAATACGGGCCTATTAGATATTGACCCAATATGCCGCCTCACACATTTACTGACCACCTATGCTGGTTATCTCTAACTCTAAACTGATGCGGATTAATATCCGAATAATAGTGGAAGTTATGCCTATTAACTGATCCATTGTTGTGAAATGTGCATTCGTCAGTAAACAGAACAAAATTAAAAAAGTCTTCATTTTCCCCACTTTGTCTAACACCCACATACAAAATTCAACTCTTGTCTCAAAATCATTATCCGATAGTGCTTGATGAAGCTGGATTTTATAGGGATGGTATTTATGTTTTTGAATTATCCTTGAAACGCTTGCCTGGCTAATGTTGATATTTTGCGCAATTTGGTTTTGGCCTATATGGGGATTTTCAATTAAAGAAGCAATCACTGCAAATTCGGTGTCTTCGTTTCCTGTCACAGGCTTTTGTTTATGTTTTTCTTTGGTAAAAACAGTCCCATTTTGCCTAAATTGTACTAAAAGTCTTTCGAAAACGGCTTTATTTGGATGACTTCTGTCGGGATACCTTTCAGCGTAGACTCGTGACGCCAAAAAGCAGTTTTCTAGACATTCTCCAAGAATAAAAATCATGTCGATCCGTTCTTCTTTTGAATAAACCACCATTTTAATTAGTAAATTAATCGATGAGAGGAATAAAACCAACAAACCTACACCTTCACTAACAGCTAAGGTCCTGTCGTTTGTTACAAGCAGTTCTGACATGTCAATATGGCATAGGTGACTTGATAAACAATAAGTTTTTTAAATTCGGTCTACATTACAAAGATTTGCATTTTCCATGAAAATGGAAAGAGTTAGGTATAGGGAAGTATTAAAGTAATCGTTAGATATTTAAATTTTAAATCTTATTTTATTAAAAAATACAGGGTGTTCCATTTAAGTTAAACCAGTTATTACCGTTTAAAGCTGGTAGTTATTTGAACTTATTTTTGGACACCCTGTATACTTTAGTTAATTTTTACAAGTTGCAATAGAAAACCTAACCAATTATTACACGCCAGTATAAATATGGTTTACAAATAGAAAATACACGTTGAGAACTTAAAGCTGAAAATTGGTACTACATTTTCACAAAATCCAAAATATTTCAAAATCTGTAAGGTTTAGGTGGGTTGAATCTTAATAAAACTTACCTTTATTGTAGGCATGGAAATCAAAATAAAATAATATACAGGCTGTTCCATTTAAAAAAATATAACTTTAATATTTTTTGTACTTTTGGGACACCCTGTACATTATGAAAATAATTTTAAATTGTACTTCCCATAGTTATCTATCTATCCAAAAGAAAAACTTTTATAAAATTAAATAATAAAGCTGTAATAATCCGTGTCGTTTAACGTGAATAACCCTGTATATTTACATATATCCAAATACAAATTATGATACGCACAAAAATGTTATAAAGTTTAAATATTTATAATATAATAGCATGTAAAATAAAGGAAATTATATTGTCGGGGTCGCAGAATATTTTTTCTTACAAAGGGGATCGCGTTATGAAAAGTTTGAAAAACACTTCACCTCAAAGCAAATATCTCAAACGGTGGCTCAGAGCCATTCTCACAAAGTACAACTTTTTAGTGTAGAAAGCTTTAAAAAATTTACTGGTTATCTTAAGCGGTACATATAGAGTAGCACAAAGAAGTTGCTGACGTTTTAGAGAAATTTGTAAGTAGTGTAGGTGGCGTCTTCTAGTTAGCACCTAAAAATTAACATCAGATAATGTATAGTTCATGTCAGAAAACCCCTATATACCGAGTTTTACTACAATTTTTTTTAAACTCATTTTAAAATGTATTAAACGTTATCGAAATAAATTAAAAATATTTTTTAAACTTAGACACCCTGTAACCTCCGTTAATATCAACTTTTGTACTAAAGTAAATTTAGTTAAATCGCAATATTTTAACGTCACAATTCTCCAGTTGAATGTTGGCCTATTACTTAGGGACAACCCTGTAATAAAAAGGTAAAAACTAACTTTAGGGGAGATATTAAGGCAGATAAACACCGAATATGATCAAAATTGTTTGTGTACACTATTTTTTTTTATTCATCTTCATTAGCAATCGGTCATAGAAAAAAAAAAATAAAAAGCTTAAAAAAAAATCGTTTTTATATAAAAGGGAAGCAATTGCGTATAAATAACAGTAGGCTTTGACTATTTATTTTAATACCGTATATTTACGATATGTTTAAAATTTGCTTTGCCCTATATCCATGTTGTTTGTACTAAATGGGCAACCAGCGCCGATCCTAGACCATTGGACGCCACGTGCAGAATAAAAATTGGCCCTTATATGAGTACTGCCGCAAACAAAAAGAAAAGAAGTGGCTACTTTTACTTTTGACCTTTCCAAAAAAGTTATTTATCAGAAAAATTTCTGTTACCTAAAATATAGTAGGGTTAATTAAAATCTCCACATGATGTTGAGTGGCGCCTTTTCGTTGACCTTGGCAGGGTATAGTAAAAACTAAAAGAGATAAAACAAATCTGATTGCCCAATCTCGATTTCAATTTTTAAATCAAATTCAATGGTGAAAAGTAAATTATGGCTAACTTATTTCGTTTTGGAGATACAGAGTGTTTTTTTCAATTTGGTCAATTTGTCCAGACACTTGTAACTCGCTTGATATTAGAGATAGAAAAGAATGGTAATTGGAAAAGTTTTTAGGCATTGTTACGTAGAATTCAGTGGTGTACCCATATTTTTTTCATTGACTTTTAATTTAAAACAGAATAGCTCACTGTGCAGTTCTATCTATATCGTCTATGTGCCTATCTATTTTATCATTTTTAATTAGATTATTGTGTAAATCAAAGCAAGTTTTACTAAGATTGTTAGTATTTTCAGAATAAAACATTATTGAAAAACTAAATAATGAAAAGCAGCTCTCCAATAAATCGGAACGTGAACATACCGAATTGATAGCGACATTCAAAATTTGGAAAGAGAAATCAACGTTAGGTACATCCTGTGACTCATAGTCAAATAGGTACACGAAATTTTTCTTTGCCGGATTTCAGGAAATTCGGGCTCTTATAGCAGATTGGGCAGTTTTATTTACTTTAGGTTTTTTTCATTGGTCGTTAATAATTTGGCCGCCTCTAAATTTGGCCGCCCACGTGCGGTGCACATTTTCGCCCCCGCTAGGATTGGCCCTGTTGGCAACCCTGTTATATTTGTATGAAGTTGGAAAATTGATTATTTCTGTTGGAAAATTAATAAAAGAAGACTTAAAAAAAATACTTTCAACACCTTAGTTATACACCCAAATAAGTTATTTACAATAATAAAATATATTAGAAAATATACCTTTTAGCACTGACTATTTCATTAATTGATTTGTCATCAAAACAATAATATATAACAGCACCACACTAAATGTTAATTCAAATGAAATTAAACAAGTAATTATATTTTATCAGGTTAAGGGGTAATGATGATAATGTTTGTAGACTACGATTCAGCTAAAAAATAACCACGCGGTCATCAGTTTTGTCTTTCTTTAAAATTATTCCCCTTTCTGTTGCTCGCACGCTAATTAAACGTCGCGATTAGAAATAATTGATTGTTGTCTTTATTTGTAGCCGACGCCTGTGGCTTTTCTTAGCTGAATTCTACTTCACCATTTTATCAAATTGTGTTTATGTTAGTACTAATTGTTGCGTTGCAATACTTTAAAACAAGTTTATCTTTAATAATTTTCTTTTTCAGTTTATCTTTAAACATTTTTAACGGATTAAAACAATTTTACACTTTTTTAGTTCGCTTCAAAAAAAAAACTAAATAGCATTAACATTAAAAAACATTAAAGTAAATAAAATACCATGGCAAAAAAACTAATTCAAATCAATTTATTTAAAATACTGTATGTGAGGTCCATAAATTAAGACATACCGATTATGCTAAATAACATAACACATGGGCAATGTGAGGAAAAGAGACAATCTAACTAAATCCCGGCATGTAAACATGCGTGACTAAAGCCGAATATTTTTAATATTTTTATTGTCAACGGTTGTCAACGGTTCAAAATCATTAAATTTTTCGGTAAATGAAGACGTCATCAACGTTGCGTGTTCAACCGTTTTTGAAAACAGGTCGGAAAACGCTGCAAAGAAGTAAGATCCCCTAAAAAGGGACAGATATTAAGTAATCTGGCGGATGTTGTAGTTGTGGATGTTACAAATACGAAAAAAGTTTATTTATAAAATAAATGAAGAAAGGAAAAATAATTAAATAACCAAAAATGAAGTAACTCGTGAGCTGGGTCAGGCAACAGGAAAAGTGAGGTTAAAAATTATCAGCTGATACATAGGTTTAAAAACCTCGGTTTTTTTACTACATTTTTAACGACGTCATTTTTAAATACGCTTTAAAACGTCTTTTGAACCGTTGACAATAAAAAATTCGCCTTAATTGTGCTTGTTTTGTTATTTTATTACTGGCCGATATAGCAAAACTGCTTGCTTATATAGTATAAATTTCTTTGTGTGCTTTTTTATGAAAAAATCCTCTAACCATATGTATGTTCAGTACGGCCTTGGTGAACTAAGGCATCTTTAAAGATCTTAACTTTGTCAAATTAATATACTGAATTTAGTTTAAAGTAAATATTTCCAAAGATGCCTCCTGCAATGCATGGAAAAACGTCGATAAATTATTTTAATTTCACGCGATCCAAACCCAAGAACCAAAATTTCTCACATGGGCGCCAACAGGATGACTTTTAGGGGTGCAAATAATTGTGAGGACTATACAAAATTCTTAAGAGCAATAAAAAAGTATTAACTGTGCAAAACCAACTTATTTATACACATTTCTGACATTCTCATGTATTAATTTTTTAACACGGCCCCTTCCACAAAAACTGGGGGTGCAAAACATTTTCAACAGTTAAGATACATTTTTTTTTTTTTGTTTTAACACTCCACGAAGGCTTATGCCTAAGTACCAGAGTACCGTGGGTGCCGGGTTATTAGATGTTTAACCCCATTTCCACGCTGTTCCGTCAACGTTATCCAAGCACTGAAACATGCAATTTTTGCATTTCACAGCACCTTTTAGACAACGCGGTAGAGCCACCACGGACGTTATTTTCTAAATAACTACATACTTGGGTTAGGCAGAATACTACACAGTGGTTTGCCAAGCCATCTGTGAGGTGACAGAGCGATTAAAATGCCAATGTCCGGTTCCGAGATTCGAACTCGGATCGCTGCGGTGAGAAGCTGGTATGTTACCGCTCCACTACGCTCGCCACGATACATACGTTTTCACCGAAAGAAATTACTATTTTTAACATGTTCAAAACCCTGGAGAATGCAAGTGCACCCCTTTGTACCCCCTCTAGTCGACCTTGATTCTTCATATGTCTAGTGTTGTTTCGTTAATAATAAATTGGAAATTTATAAATATCTTAAATATTCTCAAACTGGTATTTTAACAATTTGATATAGATGTTTGAAATAATAAGGCGCTTATAGTGACGCTTATTTAATAACAACCAGATTGAAGATCTTTAGCCAAGTAGCGTCTCAGTGGGTACTACAGTCAATATTATTGAGAAAAAAGTACCTACTCCACTGCCTTTTTTATTTCTTATTTTTTCTCAATTGAACAACTGAAATTACATTTCTTAGTTTCTTGTGTTTTCTTTGTATTAAGCTTCGTTTCTGAGAAAAAAATAAAGCCACCTTAACTCATTCTAAAAAGTATCTTTTGACATCATAAAATCAAAATCAAAAATAAACGCTTAATTTACTTTATGTATTTCATTAAAGTATGTTATGAAAAGTGTTGTCAGCAGCGTGTGGCGACCACTGGTGGCGACCACAAATGCGGGCGGGCATATGCATTGAACTCATTTAAAACTTTGTTTCGGTCACTTTTGTAAACTTTTAACATGAATGTAAATGGCAAGTAAAAAATTTTATATCCGATATAAACTAAAGTACATATTAACCCTAAAAATAAAAATAATAATCATAACCTAAAACCTTATTGGCCTGTGACGCAACGACGGAAAACCTACATTTTCTTGATTCTAATATTTATATTTTTATTTTCGAATACGGTTTGAACCACTCCGATGAATGCGTTTAGCAAGAAAATTTGACTTAAAGCTTTGATAATGACAAGTCTGCGTCGTGTCTATTTAAATTGCATAAACAGATTAGTCAGTAGCGTGTGGCAGCGACCGGTGGCGACCACAAGTGGCTGTGTTTTGCAACAGGCCTAAAGTTTGCACCGTAGTTTGGAAACACCCTGTAGTATAAACCGACCTTTTCTATAACAATGTATCTTGGGTCTTTAATTTTTTTCGGTGCACTTATGTATCTGAATATATACTTTTAATAATTTTAAGTTCACAGTTTGGTGTAGATTCTATATATTTAGTCACTTCTTTGCCTTCAAACTTTGATACCAACATAAATACAAAAAGGTATAAATATTCGAATAAACTATCAAACTAAAAATTTTTCTGTCAGAAATTCCTTCAACATACATAATTAATCTTCCAAAAGAAAAGGCCTGCTGCAACTGCAGTGACAGGAAAATTGGGTAAATAATCGGAAAAGTTCATGGAAATCTGAGTAAAGTAGTGTTACTGAAAATCAATGTGCAGTCACGAATACCGTATCATTTTATTAAATATTGACGGTAATCAATGGGCGTTTAAAAATTAATTCCAAGATACCTTGTTTGTTTTGACTGAAATGTTATGTTTAACTTTGATGTTTAAATTTCAAGTAAAGACTATTTAATTACCTACTGTTTAGTAGCGTATTAAGTTGGGGGTTTATGGGGTTAAAACCCTCCCTCCAGACAAACTTTTAAAGACTATGGAAATAAGACTATAAAATTTGTGTATCGGGTTTGTTAAATTGAGTTCGTAGTTTTCAAAGCCATTTTTTCTTGTTAATACGGTTCAAAACATTTTAAAAACATTACATTTTCTTGCTAAACGGTGACGTCATGTACGTCGCGTATTTAAGGCGAATTTTTTATTATCAACGGTTCAAAACATTTTAAAAACATTTGAATACCTATCTCTATCTAACTCTTATATTTATATTGCCATTTCATTTTATGTTTTTAAAATGTTTTGAACCGTTGACAATAAAAAATTCGCCTTTAATCGTGTTTGAATACATCCCGGACAATGGTTTAAAAACAATATTACTTATCTCTGTCGGGCGAGCGTATGCATCGTACTCATTAAAAACGTTTTTTCGGTCATTTCTTGTAAACTTTTTACATGGCAAGTGAAAAATGTTTATATTGGGTGCAAACTAACGTTCATATGAACCCTAAAAAATAAAAATCATGGTCATAACCTAAAAATTTATTGGGCTGTGACGCAACGGTTTGAAAACCTACATTTTCTTGATTCTCATGTTTATATTCTCATTTTCGAATACGGTTTGAACCACTGAGACGAATACGGTTGGCAAGAAAATTTGACTCAAAATCAGTAATCGGATATTTGTTATCTCTTAAAATATACAGGATACGACAAAAAGTAAAATTTTAAAAAAGCACCCTGTTTATTATATCAGCAGTAAAAAGATTATTCAAAAACCTTCAAAAATAATACATTCCCCAACATGTTCGCAATATAGCGTATAGTACGATCACCATAATTAGAGATACTGATATAAATCAAAAAACAAAATGTTACGAAAAAGTGGGACTTTAAAATTCAATACCTATTAATTATCTGGCAAAAAAAACACAAAGTTATTTAAGATTAAATTTGAACAATTTTTTTTTGTCTAGAAGTGTATTATCGTTTTTAAAATATTAACCAATATTTGGTTTTCTTTTTGGTAAATAGGACACATAAAATGTCAAAAAATTTATTTGTCTTTCCACCAGCTTTTCAAAAATATAAAATAATATGAATCTATTTTTAAATAAATTATTTTAAACTTGGGTAACATTTTTGTAATGAACTTTATATTAAACGATCCTAATGAGAATCTACTACTTATAACTCTTAGAAAAACCATTACATCAATATTACGAAAAACGTTCTTTTATAACTCATACCTTTCTTGACCGAAACCCACAAACTCGTTATTGACGATACATTTTCCGAACTTAAGAAATTAAGATTTGTACTAAAATATGTTTATTTTCGATTGAGAACAACATTTCGTTGGTAACCATGGCAACTGGCTTATATAACCATGCTATACATTTTTGGGGGTGCATCCATAGAAACTGACTTAAACCAATGCATTATCTTTTGTTTTAAAGGGAAGGCATATCATCGAAAAGATTGATGTTTTTCTTAAAATGTATTTTCTTTTGTTTATTGTTGATTTATCCATACCCAAACATCAATTTTAGGCGAAGCACCAATTTTAAAACGGTATTTACCAATCGGTTATGTTGACGTTTAAACAATGTATTAGATGTCAAAGTTGTCACCAATTATAACCGCGGTTATAATTGGTTGAACGCCTAAAATTGATGAAAGACACTTCGTACAAAACGATATTTAGTTTATGTGACGTCACCCTTGACCATCTTACTTTCGTATTCCGATCACGGTGACGTCATAAAACAAAAATCAGCGGCGCAACGTGGACGATTTAAACTAGAAAAACGTGACGCACATTTTAGTCGGCAATTATTGCCAGTATGGCTGCGATTTGGGCAACATGTCGCCTCGAGCTGCATCTTTTTTTATATATTTTGCCGTCCATGACGGCTCGATGCCGGCCTGCTCTGATGGAAATCGTAACGGCTGTTATTTCGCGATTTTACAGCACGTTTGTAATGACAATTAGGAAATTATCATTTGTTTTGCTATAGTTAGTATAGTTACATAAATGTGTTGCCTAAATGTACAATAATAACACCATGTTTGAGGTTTTAAAATTAATATTCCTTATTTAGCTATCAAGGGTAATTCAAAAATTACACTAAAAATTTTAGATAACAGCTATAAATAACGATATAAACTACTATTTCTATCTTATGATTGATTTTGTTAAATTTATCGCCTGGTAGTTTTAGCCAATCGGAGGGCTGAGATATCTGACACGCGGCAGCATATCAAACAAGAAACTGACTACTGCGCCGTGTGTACATATTACAAGAACCACTTGGGGCCACTTTTGACTCCTCCATAATTCAAAACCTATTTAAAGTAAATACCTAAACATGTGTGTTTATTTATTTCCATAAGGTGTCGACTAGAACCCCAAATTTCATGAAACTAGCTTAAACGGTTATAAAGATATAAAGGTCCAAAAGTCGTCAATTTTCCACTGACTTAACTGACTCACTGACTGACATATAGATCAAAAACCCAAACAGTTTTGTAATACGCGATAATAAACAACCGTTAACAAGATCGTTATATCGCCCGGACTTGGCTTATTTAAGCTATACAGAAAGCGTGTTAAAAAGGTAAGTACGCAGATAATAATTGGGCAATGCGCACACGACATTTCTAACGTTTAAGAAAATGTAGAAAATAGCATAAAAACAAAACTATGCAGCTGAAACGCAAGGAAAAATATTAAATCTAAATACCTGCTTAGTTTTCCTTACAAATAGTAATGATTTTTCACCAAAAACATAAATGTGAAAAAGGTAAGCCAAAGTTAATACTAAAAATTATGCTTGGCTGTGGGCTTCGACGCAGAAAGAATGGAGATCTAAAATGAGTGCCAAGTTCTGTAACAAGATCCAAATATGTATGGGACCTTAAAGAAGGTTAGATTTGACTTTGCCAGTTTTCTGGCCATTAATTAACTCTCTTTCCGCGGTTTTCGAGTAGTGCGGTTCACGTTTACGTAGAAGTCTACATAGACTTCCCGGGTAGGCGGCTGAAGGCGTCGTACGAGCGTAGCTGTACCCTTGGGGATCGAGAAAAGATTCACGCTAAATTGGGGCTTCTTTCTTCTGGGGCTAAGCGCTGTGAGTGAAGATTCCTAAAGCCTGAGGTTTTTACATTTTGGTGTTGAACACGTGGTGACTTCGTATGGTCGAGGAGGTGCGCATGCCTTGCGGAAAAGCGTCAGTGGTGAAAGTGACGGTTATTGCGCGATACCAGTAGCAGCCTTTGGCTTGACAGCCACAATTTATGCATGTTCAGAAGTTCATCGCTGTTGTTGATTGTTAGAAGTGTTTCTTATTCATATGCTAGGAAAGTCTGGGAGTTTCGAGCTCGATTATCCAGATTTTCCACGGACAAAGCCGGGAAAGCTTATAAGCAATAGCTTATATGACCGGAACGGGAGAACTGGCGAGTTGACTTAGTATCAGAGCCATAAAACAAAGTGATAGATAGACCATTAATTAAGTTTAATAACTTTATAACATGACTGATGTAATAAAAACTGGCCAAGTCAAATCTAACCTACTTTAAGATCTCCCTGTCTCACTCTTACTTATAGTCTAAGATCCGAATAGAAAGCGACCTGCACCCATCTGTTTACCAGATAAAAACTAATTAATATTAAATGTACTTATAAACAACTACAGGGTTACCAAAAAATAAAAAAATTTGACACCTTGTACAAAGGCATGTTTTTTACTCCACATGCATGGGCGCAGAAAGAGGGGTGCAAGGGGGTGCACTTGCTCCCTGGCTTTTGTATATTGACATAAAAGGCATGAAGAAGTACGTCTTCTAAAAAGCAAGTTTTTATTGGTTTTAAAGGGTTTTGCACCCCCCTGGATTTTGTATGTGCGCGGCGCGGTAAAGGAATGGTATAGGAATAGAAGAGAATATGTAGGGTCAAGCAGTTTTTTCAGGATCTTTTTTATTATTTTTTTTGCTTTTCAGAATTCTTAGAGGACATTCTGAAGGAAAATTGTTTGAAGAAATTTGAATAGACGAGAATATGTATGGGAAAGTACTATTTTTTGAAGGTAAGGACCCTTTTCCCCAATTTTATAAATATACAGCCATGGAAACTAGTTTAATTTTAAAATATTGAAAAATTAATACAGTTTTTGGTACATTTTTTATTATTTAAATCTATTTATAATTATATTATTACTAGCTATGATTCCCGGCTTCGCTCGGGAGTTTATATGTGACCCAAATAACCGTTGTTCTGAATGAAGTTCAAATACTCGACAACAGATGGCGCCACTACACGTATTTTACATTTTTGCCACCCACAACCACCCACTTCCACCCACCCCGACCAAACTCCCTTACTCACAATGGGAGACCAAGGGGTATTTGTAACCCCGACGGGAAGTCGATCGGAGTTGCGGATGATAGCGAAAATCGTGGACACACGAACGTACATTAGCATTTTATATAATATATTAGATATATATACTTAGGTTTGTTATTATATACAGGGTGTTTTCTAATTTGGAAATTTTAACACTCTGTATCTCAAAAGTTAAGACGTTTAGAACATATACCTTCATATGAAGTTTTCTTCTTAAAATAAACCCAAAAATCACCTCCTTTAATATTGACATTCGATTATGTTTACATGATTTTTACATTTTTTTTGTTCATTATGATTAAAGGAATGTTATTAAACATATCAGTGTAAAAATTGTCTTTTCTGTAATCTCATTTCCACCTACACAAAAATCCTCAACAACCGAGTCGTTTGGAACGTAAAAGCCAGCTGGCCGTCAACACAACGCCATATGGCTCTCGTCTCATGCGAAAGATGCCTGATGATGCAAGTTTCAGCCTGGAACAGTGTGTGTAGCAGGAGTACAAAAGCGCCGCGACGGCCTGCAGTGGTCCAATTATCTCCGTTTAAAAGTAAAAAAAACAAATTCGATAAATTAAATGGAAAGCACTACGTTATCCATATAACATTTTATGCCGGCGTTGTACATTTAATTTACTGGCATTGCCAACACTCTTTAATGGCAAGGCATTGGCAAAAAGGTATCAAAAAGACGCGAAAGTGGGCAATTGGCCGTTATTAGGCCACGTGTTGCAGATAATGTGATGGCATCCGTCATTAATAAGTTATTGGCAAAAAGATGCGTTTAAGATGATGGCATCCATCATTAATAAGTTATTGGCAAAAAGATAACAAAAAGACACGAAAGTGGGCAAATGCAGATACTCCCAAGCAGCAAGCTGACGTCTTATTAACGAAAATTGTCGCATATACTTTTTTTAAAAGCTAAAATGATGCGATATTTTATTTGAAAATTAAAATAGGAAAAAACTCCTTACTGCATGCAATTTCCTTGCAATACAAAGTACCATCTCTCGAAACACTGTCCAACTTGGAGATGCAGATTTTTACACTAGCCGAAGATATTTCTTTCAAAGCTAAGTGAGATCACCTACCGCAGACCGCATTTAATTATGTCTATTAAAAAACTCTTTTCTTTAAAAAGAAACTAAAAAGCTAGAAAACCACGTAGAAAACAAATGCACAAAGCGGTCACCTTCGGTCGAAATTAACGTAGCTAATTTTACTATCATTTTATTTTTATTCGCTCCAAAATACATAATAAACATTTTGTTTGACCTAATTTTTATTTGCATGATTTTTAACAATAAAATGTTATGAAAAGGCCATTTCCTTTAAATTATGTAAAAAAAATAATATTGTTTTGTTGCCATTATAAATAAAACAGATCAAAACAATTGCTTTAATGTTAGTTAAATACCAATGTTAATAATATGGTTTAAAAAGTATGAATATGCGTTGAAGGTTTGCCCTCAAAAAATCCAATATTTATTTGCCTGCAACAAAAAGGCATGCTTTATTTAATCAGGATTGGTATGCCGCCATTTTTGTATGCTTGCCGGCAATTCGCCTGCATGTAAAATGTATTGGCAATTAAGTGTTTATTTAGGGTTGACTTTTTAATGCGTATAAGATGTTGGCATAATATTGCCACCAATTGCCAATGCTTTACCATCAATGCCAATATGAAAAATGTACATTGCCGGCAAATAGTGTTTGCTGGGTATGTTTTATTTTTTTTTAATCATATCCTTACTCTGAACATAATAGTTATACCTAAAGATATTAATGATTAAACGGTAGTCTGTCTGAGAATAACCAATAAAAAATTAAACATATTTTAAATTGAATCAATTTTAATCTTACGCATTATATCATATATATATATCATATATATATATATATATATATATATATATATATATATATATATATATATATATATATATATATATATATACGACATTGATTGTAAATTGGCCTGCTTAATCGCCCCCCATTGATTTTTTTCTGTTAGCCGATGACATGACAAGCTATCGTCAAATAGTGGTTACCAAATTCCCATTACTTGCATTAGTCAATTTATTTTTTTACAATCCTGTTTAAATAAATAACCATACAGTGGGTGCTATGATGGTTCTACATAGGTTATTTAACCTATAGGTTATTTAACCGTGACCTCCGTTAATCATGCTTCGACTCTTTTGTTTTAAAAGTTATTCAAATTTATATCCTGAATTTTGAAAATCCCTTGTGTCGCTAAATATTTCACCAGTCATCCTGACGAACGAAAAACGTAGGCAACCAACCCAACGTTCACCTTTACCGTAACCTTACTTTTATTTTAATCGTTTTGAGAGTAAATACGAGTTTTAAAGTTTAGTTCCACTACTGAGGGGAAAAAGAATTTATTTAGCCATTTTTAGTATTGTGAAAGAATTTTTGCGTGCTGTGCATTGACGTATACCAATAAAAGCACTGAAAAAAGGCCAAGAATAGTATTAAAATGTGAGCACTCTTAAAGAAGAATTTCTGTTTAAACTACCTAAAAGTTTCTCCTATGTTTTTAGAAGAAAATATCATTTGAAATATCCGCAAAAAACCTGTTTTCACACCCGGTGATCAATTTATTAGTACTGTGAAAGTGCTTTTGTCTTGAGTGTGGTAGTCAGAAGTAAAGAAGCACTAATAAACGCCAAGAATAGTATTAACATGTGAGTACTTTAAAGCTACAATTTTAATAATTAAAATTATCTAAAAGATGTTTTTTTTTATGTTTTAGTTAGTAGTACTTAGTTCCATAAAATCAGAGAAAATAATACGAAAAGGGTGCCCCCAAAAGAAGCTATTCAGAAAAATAAATACTTTGCAGATCATTTAGTTTAGAGAAAGATACATTTGACGGTAATTTAAAAAGGTTAAGCTTTATATGAATCTAACTAAGCCATATACATAAGTTTATTATGTATTCAGATGCTCTGTATAAAATTTACCACACAAGGTAAGAATATCCATTACTATTATTATATTATTTAAAAAACTTTACACCTTGTGCATAAAAATATTATGAAAAGTGGTCAAACTTAGTGGTTTAAGGGTAAAAACATACAGTTTTGTGTTTTGTCCATCAATATGGTACATTACTAAAATTTTTTGCTTCTTTCTTTGATTTCTGAAAATTTTTGCACTGGGCACGAGGCTAGGCCACTCTACATAATATGAGGGCTTCAGAACTAAAGTGGCGTACTTAAGTCACCTTGTTTTAAAAATTGTATTGTTTAAATGCATTTTTATTTTCTGCTAGAGCACTGTAAGTCATAGTTTGATAATAGACGAATGGATCTCACATATTAAGTAAAATTCGGTTTAGTTTTAGAATATTTAACAGGTTTGGAACTTTAGGGACCAATATTCCAAAAAAATTTTTTCTTTTTTTTATTACAACACCGGTTCTGAGCTCCTTATACAGGGTGTTTCAGAATTATGGGATTAAACTTTTAGGGGTTATTTAGGGGAACAGTCGGAAACTATTGAGCTTAGGGACCCATGTCCGGAAAAGTGTCACAACGGCACTACGGCCCTAAGACGCGTTAAAATGTAGAAAAACGATGAATTGCCTAAATAGAATTAAATGCATTTAATATTTGCCTGTTTTACTTAATATCACAACAAAATACAAAATAATAACTTAAAAAAAACTATCAATAAAATAAAATACAATTTTCAAACATTAATATTTTAAACAATTGTTGTGATGATATCATGTACAAAAGGGAAAATTTAAATACATTAAATTCTATTTAGGCAATTCATTGTCTTTCTAAATTTTAACGCGCCTTTGGGCCGTAGTGCCGTTGTGACACTTTTTCAGAAAATCACATGGGTCCCTAAACTCAAATGTTATCTACTGTTGCACTGAGTAACCCCTAGAAGTTTGATCCCAAGGTTCTGGAACACCCTCTATACTGGTATGTGTATATATGTTTGTATTGGGATTTTCAGCTGAAGTTTAATAAAACAACCCAATATATTAAAATATCTTACTTATACTCTTATTTTAATAAGGAAACATTACACTTTTTCGTTAAATAACTATTTATTTTTATCATATAATAAAAACTATTAATATCGGTAGCTACAAAACTTTCATTAACATTTAAAATATAGCAAACCAAAATGAAAAAATAAAGTTTAAAAGCAATTATCAATAATTTTGCAACAAAAATACTTTGTCGATTTCTTTATACATTTTTGTTATTTAGGTATTTCATTTGCGTTATTTTTAGGTACATAAGAGATGTATAAATGGACTACCTACGACCACCTACATTGAGATAAACTATTCATCTTTAAATGAGTGCTAACAACTGAATAAAAAAGGAACTACAAAATATGGTTTATATAGTATATGTATTATTTGTGTTTCATTAAAGTATAATTACATAATTAAAAAAGTAAACTTTTTCATTAAACCGATTAATGTATAATAAAATTTACATTTAAGTCTAAACACAATATTTTATATCCTATCTTTGTCCTCATGGTCTGTTCTTGAAATAAGTGGAATAGCTTTTGATAATTGTCTCGAAAGTAGGAGCAACTCCGATTTAGACAAAAATTTGGTATACAGACGTTTTTTGGTGTGCTGATGACGAATCTAAATATGTTTTATCCAGAAACGTTTTGTTTTTAAAATATCCATCATCAAAGTTAAAAATTGAACTAACCACAATTGCACCATATTTCCCTTCTTTGTGGAAAACATTCCTTATATAACACTAAATTGGCTCATATTTTATGTTACATAAAAAAACTTGTTTAAAACCTTTATTGATTTGATGTCTTATTTATATTAGTTTAAAAGATTCATATTACATCAAGTTGTCTGCGACAGAAAAAATGTGTATGCATGGTTGCGAAATATATGAGTAAAAGATTTGCAATTTTATAAAAACAAAGCGTAAAATAAATAAAAAAATATAGCTTTTTAGAAGGTGTTAGTAAAACATTTAATGTCAATCCAATGTTATATCAAGAGTTGTGTGCAAAAATAAGAAGGAATGCAGTGAACATAGGGTTAGTTGATATTTTAACTTGGATGATGTTTATCTCAAAAACGATTAAAAATGTTTTTAAATTCGTAAGCAGCGCCCAAAAACCCCCGTGTGCCAGAGGACCCCGCAGAAACCTCATGAAGTTGTTCCCTCAGTTAAATTTGCATCATCATCATGCTGAGAGATATGCATCTCTGTGCGCAAACTCGGACGAATACAGCTCTTAAACATCCTAACTTACTTTACGGCGTATTTGGAGGGTCTGGGGTTGATTTTAGGGGGTTGCGAGAATTGAGACTTTTGAACAGCATGCTGAGAGCTACCTCTACGCCAAGCTTCATAAAATTTAACCGAGGACACCTTTATAGGGTTTGTGCGGAGTCCTTTGATCAAACCCCACTTTCGAGACAATTACCTAGCTTTCTTTCTGCCTAGTATTCCAGTAGTCCTAAAAGAAAAAAATATATTAGTTTTACTCATAATAAAATGGTTAACAAGATAAAATATAATAAGCTAACACATTTTTAAAGGGTATGCCACAATTTTTTGGGTTTTATACAACTTAACTTAACTTAAAAATAGCTAGCGAACCTGCTGCACTTAATTTTTATATTTTTTCCAGCCTTTACTGTAAAACCTGCTTCTAAAAAGGTTTCTTTAAAATATCTAAATTTTGTGTAAACTAGTTACAAGTAGACCAAACCTTAGGTATCTATTTTTGTGGGATGTACAAGGTTCCAAATGTATTCAACAAAAATTGAAAAAATATATACCTTATTTTCTTCTCCAATTACCCAATATGTTTTTAGTTGTGGTCGTCGAAAAAAAAAATGTAGAAGGAAAAGTTTTCCAAATAAGGAAAGTAATCGTTTAATGCATATTGTAAAATTAAAATAAACAAAACAAGCCACAAAACATTCTATTTTTGCATTTTTTATCTTTTTATAGAGTAAGAGTCCGTAGGCAGTAGACCTTTGTTATTTTGTAAAACTGAAAGTGCATGTTCCTAACATAGGTAGAAGCAATGGTAGACTATGAAGTTTGACTCATAGTGGCTTTGGCAGGTACCAGATATCAAAGATTAATGAATTGTAACTTATCTTTTAACTTTTGTCATTTTAAAAAGCTTAATTTTATATATGTTACTTGAGTACATATATTAGAAAATTATTCACTCAGTCGCCAGACAGTTTTGACAATTCCAACCCCTTGGCAAACAAAAATTTTGGGGGTGGCCCAATGATCTGAGGAAGTTCAATATTTCTGTTATTTAACAAGATATGACAAAAAGTCTTAAATGAGAGTTGTAAGGTTTTTAAATTGGCATGTCCAAAAATATTTTAATGTATACAGAGTGTCCCAAAAACCAAACAAAAAACTAACCTCACAGCATTAGGATTTTGTTTTTGAGAAACTTTGTATGCATCGAAATATTTTTAGGACATGTCAATTTGGAAACCTTACAATTTCATTTAAGACTTTTTGTAATATCTTGTTAAATAACAGATATATTGACTTTCTCGGACCATTGGGTTACCCCAAAATGTTTGTCTACCAAGGGTTTGGAACTCTCAAAACTGTCTGACGAGTGAGAAAGTATCTTCCAATATATACCCAAGTAATATATAAAAAATAAAGCTTTTTCAAAATTACAAAAGTTTAGTTACAATTCATTAATCTTTGGTATCTGGTACCTGCCCAAGCCACTATGAGTCAAACTTCGTAGTCTACCATTGCTTCTACCTATATTGGGAGCAGGCACTAAAAAAATTTCAGCTTTTACAAAATAACGAAGGTCTGCCGCTCACGGGCTCTTTGACTATAACATTTTTGACTCATGACACAAAAACTTGAACGAAACTTTCTTTGTGGATCTCAAGCCTAAAAACGCTGCAACCATGTATATGTCGCAGTCAAATGGTAATTTAAGGAAAATGGCTTCTGTATAGTCAAAGCTTTCTGCCTGGGCATATAGTGTATTTTCATTTTTAAATGCTATTTGACTTGTAAGTCAGCATTTGATTCTATTTGCCTACCAATTTGTAGACAAATGGAAATAGAAATATTTACTTAATCAGACAGTCATGCAAAACTGTCACATTGGGGGAGGGGGTCATAGTTAGTTCTGATTAGTTAAATTATATGTTTTAAATTCCTTTATAAAGCAAATACAAAAATGGTTTAACCAACCATGACCCCCTCCTCCCCCAACGTGACAGTTTTGCATGACCGTCTATAGCGCTTCGAACCAATCAAATTACACATGCTTGTACTTTTTACTATAGTCTGCAAAGCACACTGTACGCCTAATGTGTTATCACATATATCACAGTCATTTGCCCAACAAAGACCACATCATATGCCATTTTCCTAGGTAAATGGCTTTAAAATAGAAATTATTTTTCATGAAGTGACTTGCCCAGGCAGAAAGCATTTCCCTCGACAGAAGCCATTTTTATAATTATTACCATTTGACTGCTACATGTACACGGTGTCATTGTAGCCTGCTGTCACTAAAAATAATTGAAAGTGAAGCTATGCAATTTATTGCAAAAATAATGTTAAATAGGTACACAAATGGAGTTTTAAAAGGAAAAAAATCAAATATTGTGTGCCACTTTAGCTTTAAATCAAGAATTGTGTGCAAAAAAGGGGGAATTTAATAAAAATAGGATGAGTTTAAATTTTAACTTTGATGATGGATATCTCGAGAATTAAACGTTTTTGACAAAAGTTCGTGATCAGCGGGTCAAAAACCCCTGTAAACCAAATTTCGTTAAAATCGAAGTTGCCCCAACTTACTAGAAAATCACCAAAAAATAATGCAAAAAACTATGTTTTATTAACTTTTCTTTGTTCTTTCTACAGCCATAAGGCCTAGAGGACCTTTTACATGTTCATATCTGTGCTTAGTTTAGTTTTAGTCGAACAGTCTAAATTATCCATTTAAAAAAATTAATTAAGGTTTTGCTAGACTTGACTTAACCTTACTTTTGTATAAACCATGTGGTTTATATACAGGGTGAGTCAGAAGTCTGACAAAGCTTATTTACTCGTAATCCATAAAACTTTTTAATTTCTTTTTCGTAGGTAGATATATATAGCTAGGCATAACCCTCATATTTTAAAAATATTTTGAGGTATACAGGGTTGCTTACAAAAGTGTGACTGTATAAAGTTATGCTTTTTTTTTAATGGATTACCCTGTATTTTATACTTTGGTTTAATTTCTCTTTAAATAAACACTTTTTGTTATAGCTTATATGGGGTTAAATCTTCAAATTTAGGAAATATATAACTATTTATACATTTTCTTGGAGTTTTAAAAAAATATCGTTCAACCCTCAGGAAATGTATGAATATTAAAATACCCAGAGTAATGATAAGAAAAATACAGGGTGTCCCATTTAAAACTTATATTTTCTTAAACAAAAAGAAAACAAAAAATATTACAAAAAGTACTTGACTTAGGTATAGGCAACCTTAAGGAAATGTATAGGTATTAAAAGGCCTGACCCAACGATAAAAGAAAATACAGGGTGTTCCATTTAAAGTAAGGAAGTTTTGAAGGTTTTAATTTTTCTAAGTTTACCACTGTTTTCTTGACACCCTGTATAATCAAAATACATCTTATTAATAAAATGTCCAAATGTGGTCAATAAGGTACTTGCCTACCCAAACAACTTCAAAAGAAAATCAAAATTGGGAGAATGGTAGTGTTATAAAAAATGTCCTTAATATTCTATTTTTTGAAAAGAAACTACAATATTTTCCAAATTTAAAGATTTAACCCCATATAACCTATAACAAAAAAGTGTTATAATGTAAAGAGGAATTAAACAAAAATATAAAATACAAGGTGTATTATGTAAAAAAAAACATAACTTTATGTCGTCACGCTTTTATGAACACCCCTGTTTACATCAAAATAATTTTAAAATATAAAGTTAATGCCTGTCTATATACCTACAAAAAAAGAAATTAAAAAAGTTTTATGGATTACGAGTAAATGAGCTCTGCCAGACTTCTAACTCACCCTATAGATATATATATGTAAATAACAAAGTTATTCTTTTAGTGCAACTCATACAATCTACATTTTTTGGCTACTTTGGTAAATTGAAGTAAATTTAAAGTATCTGTTTTTTGTCAATAACCAAAAAAATGGATCATAAATAAAATGTTTGTTGTTTAAGCAATAGCGTAAGTACAGGCCCTCCACAAAATATGGGTGTTCTCATAAAAATAAACTATTGCATTATTAAACATACCTTCACATCAGCTTAAAACTTTGAACCATTTCTTTTAGAAAGCATAACATATTTTTGTCCTAACTATTTGGGTTTAAACATACATGTAGATTTGCGAAAAAGGCTAAGGCTCCTTGTAAGGTATTTCAATATCTGCTGTAAAAGTCTTAATTCTTTTCCAGTGTTTCCTGCTACAATCTAAAAAAAAATGTGTTAGGATTTAAATCTGCGCTAAGAAATATTTCTTAAGAACATAATTTATAATATATTTTTTTTTATATTACTTATAAAAATTTTTCCTATTTTTAAAAATAAATGTATTTTACTTTTGGTCATTTTTCATATTTTTAGTAATAACTCGCCCTGTATAATACCAATTAAAGTAACATTTTGCATTTATTAGTTTTTAACCATGCGACCAGCTATCCTGGGACACACTGTCATAAATATTATATTTATGATCTATGGTAAGTAACCAATAAATGCAAAATAAAAAAATCTGAATTTAATACCATTTAGCTTTATTTTAAAAAATAAAAAAATTCCTTCTTATAGAATAATGACCACAAGTTTCCGCACTAAAAGATATTTATTTACAAAAACAAAACCTTGTGAGTGGTAGTAAATTTCAAAAAAATATATTTTTTCATAACTTACAAACAACAATTGACAACGAGATTTTGCCCCAATAATCTAGATTATAGAGTAGAATGTTTAGTATTATCAACGATATAAAATATATCATTGGCATTATTAAATAAGAATAGGACAGAGCCACTATACTTGCAGAAATAGAAAAAATATGGCCCTGTTTATGCATTCTAACATCATCCCTACCTGTTTATTTACCAAAAACTCTTTTGGTAATTATCTCGAAAGTGGGAGCAACTCAGATTTTGACCAAATTTGGTATATGGGGTTTTTTTTAAGGCTCTGATCACAAATTTAAAAGGATTTTTTTCAGAAACGCTTCATTTCCAAGATATATGGTTTTGCAGAGCGGGGACACATTTAACCTTGTGGGCGTCACATTTGAGAATAACATTAACTGGCATAAACACATTGTATCTATAGCCACCGCGGCTTCAAAAAAGCTTGGCTTTCTTTTCCGAGCCAAAAAGTATTTTTTCCCTTCCAATTTATACACTTTGTTTGTATCCCAAATTTGACCCTCTCTGGAATATTGTTCTCATGTCTGGGAAATGGCATTCCCTACAACCCTCAGCATTCTTGATGCCATTCAAAGAAGGGCTGTTCGTATTATTAATGATCTTTTACTTACTCAAAGACTTCCTTCTCTTGCCCATCGTCGAGCTGTGGGAGATCTATCGCTCTTCTATAGATACTTTTACGGCTTCTGCTCCGACGAATTATCCAGTATAGTCCCTCCTCTTGCAGCTCCCAACAGAGAAACTCGTGGTCCGCACGTATGCATCCCTATGCGGTCCAATTGGACAGGCCCGGAACTTCCCGTGTTAACAAACTTCCTCTTACCCTGCCTAAGACACCCACGTTACGGTAGTATTCAGGCTTTCAGCCATCGTGGATTGTCCAAAGATAAAAAAATCCATGATTAAAGTTGAAAATCAAACAAACTTAATTTTTACTTTTTTTTTACCTTCTTTTGCACACAACACCCAATTTTAAGCTAAGGTGGCATACTATAATTGATTTTTACCTTTTAAAACCCCATTTTTCTGTGTATTGTACTCTTTTTTGATTCAATTCCATAGCTTCACTTTTAATGGTTTTAAATCGGAGCAAGCTATAGTGGGGCAGTTATACATGGTTGCACTGTTTTTAAAAGGAAACCTTCTCTTTCTATTTGATAAAAGGTGTAAAATACATAGAAAAACGGATTTTAAAAAGGTGAAAATCAGATACTGTGGGCCGCTTTGGCTTTAAATTAAGAATTGTGTACAAAAAGAAGGGGAAATGAAGTTAGTTTAAATTTAACTTTGATGATGAATATCTTGTGAACAAAACGTTTCCAAAAACTTCTTTCAGGTTCGTGATCCACGCTCCTTGGTATACCAAATTAATGAGTTTTCTGGTAATTGTAATTCCTAGGATGAAAAAATAGACATGGTATAAATTAAAATAAAACTTTTGGTAATTATGTAGAAACTGGCCGCAACTCCGATTTTAATTAAATTTGGCAAACAGGGGTTTTTTGGGGCGTTATTACGAATCTGAAAGAATTTTTGGCTGCAAGGTTTTGTTTCCGAGATATCCATCATCAAAGATGGCATTTGAAGAAACCTTATTTTCACCATAACTCCCCTTCATACAATTCTTGATTTTAAGTAAAAGTGGTACACAATATTTAATTTTCACCTTTTAAAACCCCGTTTTTTATGTAATTTATAGCTTTTATCAAATAAATTGGAAAAAATTGGAAGTGTTTTTGCGCATTCGCCATAATTTAAAATTATCGAAAGTCACAATTTAATTAAAAAAGTGTAAAATACGTAGTAAAATGAGGATTTGAACGGTAAAAATCAATAACTGTGTACCACTTTAACTTAAAATCAAGAATTGTGTGCAAAAAGAAGAGGGGGTATAGTGAAAATAAGGTTAGTTCGAATACCAACTGTGGTAATTGTCTAGAAAGTTGCGGAAACTCCGATTTTAATGAAATCTGGTATACGGGGTTTTTTAGGGCGCTGATCACAAATCTAAAAGAATTTTTTTTCGGCAACGTTTCCTTCTGGAGATATTCATCATCAAAGTTGAAATTCAAACTATCCTTAATTTTACTATATTTTCTTTTCTTTTCGCATTAAATTCCTGATATAACACTAAATTTTTTTAACATTAAAAACCTTTTTATAACATGTTTTTTTTTATTAATTTTAAGCCTTTCTTCATTAATATAAAAGGATTGCTTTAAATCAAGTCGTCATGTTTAAAACTATTATATACATAGGTGTATGCATGGTTGCAGCATTTTAGGGGTAACAAAAAATTGGAATTTAATGAAAAAGACGTGTGAAATAAATGTTTTTTAAAGATGTTTATAAAATATAGTATATTAAGATAAAAAAATTTTGTGCAAAAAGGCCGATTATAGTGAAACTAAGGATAGTTTTTCTACTTGCCGAAAAAAAACTTTCAGATTCGTGATCAGCGCCCCAAAAGCCCCAGTATACCAAATTTTATTAAAATCGGAGTTGCGGCCGGTTTCTAGATAATTACCAAACTTTTTGTTAACAGATCCATAGGATCTAACCGTTATATAAAATCTTTCAACATAATTTAACCACAAACGCGGTATAGAAGTGCTCAAAAAGTTATTTAGAAGTTTAAATGTAAGCCTACCTTTTTCTTCATTGAAAAGCTCACACTAACTAGTTTGTGTTTGTAAAGACCTGCCAGGATATAGGTATTTTACAACACACAGTTTTTGTTTGCAAAATCTGCTCTAACATCATTAAAATCCTTTTGGCTTTTTCCTTGATACCATAATCTAAAAACGAGGTGATTTGTTAGAAAATATTCCATACAAATGTTTAAAAGTAAAATTAATTCATTTTTATCTTACCTGTATACAATATTTTACACGTGAGAATAATTTAAAGCACTGCAGATACAAATAAAAAAAGGCATGGATTTCTGATTCTAGGATCACATGTTAAAAACAGAATTTGTAGTCAGCTGTTAAAATATTTAGAGGTTAAGGTTTGACTTTGACACATAATTAAGGATGTGCAATGTGATATCGATTTTTGGCTTATTATCGATACTTATATAAATTAATCCCAATTTTCGCGTTAACTATTTTTTTTTACTTCAGTGGTTTTAAAACACTGGATAAAATATATATTTTGATTTCTGTTTAGTTAGAATTAAGAAATAACAATAAAAATAATTAGTTTCATAAATCTTTTGCAACAACCACCTAGATTTCAACCCAAAAATATAACAATTTTTTAAATCTGGCTATTTTTACAATGATTTTTGGTATTTTAGACTACAAATTAAATTGACGCGAAGTATCGATATTTTTAAAGTACCATTCATCTCTAACAGGTTAAATAACCCGACCCCTGGACCTGCCGTTATAAACAAATGAACAAGCGGGTTATTGCGTGGATATCTAGACGACTTTAAAACGATTTTTGGCCAATTTTTAATGCATTTCTCACCTGTCAAAATTGTTTACAAAATGAAAAGGCGCTAAACGGGTATTTTAACGATAATTATGTAAGGTAATGTATCATAAACATAATTTTATTAAGTTAAAAATATTTTGCTAATAATTTATTGCTTCAAAACTGCTTATTTATGGAAATATTTTTTTTGTATTATACATTTTGCGAATGCATGATTAACGGAGGTGACGGTTAAATAACCTATAGGTTATTTAACCTATGTAGAACCATCATAGCACTCAGTGTCTTGTATTTGCCATTTCACTTTGTTTTTTTTTATTTCCTACTTTGTTTTTTGTATTTTTTACTTAACACACATTTGGTAAAATATGTTTAAATTTTTGAATTTCTGGTTAGTATTCGTACTAAGTATGAAAATTAGTTTCAGTAGGCTGTGTGCCAAATTTAAATAGGTCAATATCATCAGAAATGTAAAAAGAGTCCTAAAAAATAATAATATCGAAAGTCTAATGCCTTGTAGTTCTTAAGCCTTGTAGGATATATTTGTAGAAAGGTTTTGTTTATTCCATATTTATAGTACAGGGTTATTTTTATAAAAACGTACCTTCCTTTTAACACTGTACTTATAAAATTCAACAAAATAAGCAATTTTTTAAATAAAACTTTATACGAATAAGATTTCTTTTCCAGATCTGTTACCAGTGTTGAAATTTTGGAAAAAAAAAACCTTGTTTAAATTACTTTCCTACCACCTCAGATATTTTTACATAAGTTTTTAGAAATTTTTTACCAGTTAACACACCGTAGTTCAAAAACCAAGACGTTTAGGACATATGTTTATATGAAGTTTTTTTCTTATTTTCTGTTGTAGAATCGCCCCATAAAGTTTGTCGGTTGAGTTACTGGACACCCTGTATGTATGTAGGTAATTTGATTGAAATTGATGAAAACTTTAATGTCTATTGGTGCCTAAACGGTGAGGTTTATCGAGTTGAATAAAGAGTACCATATTTTTTAAATTTTTAATTGTCTATAAAATGGCGCCCCCGGATTTGCGATATCTGTCAAAATAAAAAGTTATGATGTAAATAAATTTTAAGTTTTAGGTAAAATGCCCTTTGGCGGAATTTAAAAAAAGGACTTTTGCCTTAAAATTTTAGAATCTGCAAAGCTTGATTTGTGTGCCAAATATTAACTGAATTGGTTAAAAATAAATGCAATATGGCGAAAAAACCAAACTAAAAATTGAACTTTGACGGCTTATAACTTAAAAACGAATGGCATTTTGAAAAAAATGTATATGAAGCTCTACTCTTATTTTGTCAAGTAGATTCACCCCCTTAAGTTTCGATATCGATTTTTGAATCACCCTGTAGATTTAGTATGTATCGTAGTAATTTTACAATAATTATTTCACTTATTCCGTTGCCTAGTTTTAGTACCTAAATTATCAGCTTTAGGCTAAATTAACAATTTTTCCTTGGGATCAGATGTTTGGCCCACTGCCTTGTGGCACAGAGGGTCCCGTGCTGTTGCCTGTCTTGGACACAAGGAGTAAGCAATATGCTCTATGAAATAGTTGCCTACTTTTGTTTGCTGTACTTGAAGATTTAAGAATAATAACATGCTACACTAATAAAATTGTTATCAGTGGCGACGCTAGGGGTGGGCACGGTGTGGCGAGCGCCCAACCTAAATTACTCTCGCCCAACCTGCTAATTGAACGCAGAAAAGTCATGTTCTAAAAACCATTCTATTTATATAAATTATTTAGTCAGCTCATATTCAAGTAATCCGAATTATGGAATTCTTGAATAAATGATCCACTAAAAATGGATCTTAGTGTAAAATTTAAATATAAAATAAAATATCCTAATAAAATGTTTAAAAATTTCAGGGAGGGAGACTCTTTTAAGATTCTCCCTGTATACAGGGTGGCCCACCATATTCGACACGGTCTGTAGCTGGATAACCATGGGGGTTTTTAAAAAAGTAAATACTGAAACATATACAGGTCGGGTAAGGCCACAGTATAAAATTATTTTACTCTATACAGGATGTCTCAAAGTTATATTTTTTTTAAATGGAACACCCTATATTTTATGCCGGTTTTAGATTCTACATAAAAAATAATTTAAGTTTGTTAATAGTACTAAGTGTCTAATTTTATTCGTTTTTGTGATATTTGATTTTTTTCAAAATGCAGGGGTGCAAGTAAATTAATTTTATTTTAACAATATTAACTCCTTAAACTTTAAAATTTGTTACAAGATTTAAAAAAGTCTGCCTTATCATACGTAGGTCATATCGAGATCATAGATTATACAGGGTAATCAAAAATAATTTCAATTTTTTAGAAAGTCAAATAGCAATATCTCTCTTATTTTAAATGGAACACCCTGTATTTTTTACACTACATGATGACAAATCAAATAGCTTTTCAAATGGTGTATAGGTTGCCAATACACCTATACACACCTATCTTTTATACTCTTTAATTATACGCATTATAAAAAGGTTAAAATATGCATGAAAAGTGGCAGAATATGTACAACATTAAATGATAGGTTTGAGTAAAAAGCCAAAAACATTTTTTTACTCCGGAAATGTTCCTTATAAAGTGTAAAAATCAAATACTATCCCCAAAAATTTCAAGAACAAAAAACATCAAAGTTTTTCACCGCAATTAGGAATTTCAACTTCTCGCCTTCAAATGACGTAATTTCAACCCATAAAATCGCATTTTCGCAAGTTCCGCCCAGCGGGTAACGCCGTCCACGTCATAATTTCTAAACGCAACCTCCAATCGGTCCTGATATCTCTATTGCTCAATACAAACATTATAGGTTAAATGTTTACTTAGCTAATTTGCGCTCCGCCAAACAGCTCTTAATCCGTAAGTCGCCGAAAAACGTTTTGGATGGAGGTTGATGTACTTTTGCTTTTGTGAAAATTTAAACGTAAATTTAATACTAATAATGTTTAGAAAAGTAAAGACCTTTTTTTTTGTTTTTGCTTATCCAAAATTTTTGATAACGAAATATGATTTCTTTTGTGTTTTACAGAGGTGAGAATTTTTTTCTCCTAAAAAATTATTGGCTACCAAATACAGCGTGAGTACTTAAGTTCGCCCCATATGGAAATAATTCTTATTATTATTTGATTTTATGACAAAAAGGAAAATGTAATCATCAGATATTAATTTTTTTCGGTGGTATTCGAGGTATCTCAAAAAAATACGAATCTTGTTTAAGGGAAAAGTACTGTTATTTTTGACATTATTAAAAATTAATATATATGGGAAAAACGCTTAAAATTTAAACTAACTTTTCAAATATTCTAGCCCGTTCATTTACAAATAAAACTTTTTTATGTGAAAATATAATTATACATAAATGAATAATTATTTAGAAATTTTAATATCTAAAGGAAGCTTAAGAGCTGTTAAAACAGCAAAAAGTCACAAAAACGCTAGATATCGCCCAAAAAATTTAAGAAAGTTTTCATTCCTTGTTTACGAACAAGTATGCATATTTAAAAGTAATTTTTAGTCCTACACACCTTTTTTTATAAAAATTTTTGAAATTGTGAAATATAAAGGTACTTTTTTCTTAAGCAAAATTCATAAATTCATATTTTTTTAGATATCTCGCACGGACGTTTATATACATTTTTTATGGGGAGGGGTCTGGCTTCCCTATCACAAACCATTTATTTCCCCTCTATTAATTTTTCTTATTTTCCGTTTTATTTGTTGAAAAAAAGTTGGTATGAAAATTTAAAAAAAAACAAAAAAACTGAAAAAAGTCCATTTTTATCAAAGAACCTCTCTCTCAACGAGAACTGCCGCGATCAATTTCTCGAAAACTACGCTTTGAAAAATTTTAAAAATCTGTTTACTTTATAAAGTCAGTGGGGGACATACAATTAAAATATTTTGACAGTTCTACCACTTCCGGTTATACCGGAAATTAATGTCAACTTCCTTATTTTAAATGGAATACCCTATATATTATTTCTTTTTAGATTCTGCGTAAAATTCTAAACACAATTTATGTATAATGTTCTATACCTAAGTCTAACCGTTTTTTGCTTTATTTTAAATTTTATGTTAAGAAATGACGTTTGCAAGCCATTACATAACCATCAATTTCTTCTAAACAAAAGCCTTTAATATAAGTTGAGGTTGGGTTCCTTGCAAAGAAATAAATTCTTTAGTAGACTGTATCGATATTTTTACAATTAATAAATACAGAGTGGTCAAAATAATCGTTAAAATTATAACGAAAAAAACCTTAAAATTCAATTTTTAAAATAAAAAGCCCTTTCTTTTATTACCTTATCCTATTAGGCATTAAAAATAAGGATAAGTTTGTATAAGGATGCCTATTCCAAAATTTATAGTTTTCGAAATAATTACCATGTAATATTTATCTATTCTAACAATGCATTTAAGTACGGGTAGCTACGGGGTAGTTGGCTGTGACGCCGCATTTTGTTGTCAAGGCCAACTAAAAGCATTGTTAGAATAGATATTAAATTATTAATATTTCAAAACTAAAAGTTTTTGGAACAGACATCCTTATACAAACTTATCCTTATTTTTAATGCTTAATAGGATAAGGTTAAAAGAGGGGCTTCTATTTAAAAAAATAAATAAATTTTAAGGTTTTTGTCGTAATAATTTTTAACGAATATTTTTGGCCACTTGTATTTATTAATTGTGAAAATATCAATGCAGTCTATAAAAGTAGTTCTTTTTCTACGAGAAACCCAACCCCAACTCATATCAAAGGTTTTTGTTTAGAAGAAATTGATGGTTATGTAATAGCTTGCAAACGTCATTTTTGACATAAAATTTAAAACAAGTAAAAACGGTTGAACTTAGATATGGAACATTATTCATAAATTGTGTTTAGAATTTTATGCAGAATTTAAAAATAAATAATATATTGGATGTTCCATTTAAAATAAGGTTGACATTAACTTCCGGTATAACCGGAAGTGGTAGATCTCTCAATATATTTTAGTAGTATGTCCCCCACTGACTTTACAATGTCACCAAATTTTCAAAATTTTCCAAAGCGTACTTTTCGAGAAATCGATCGCGGCAGTTCCCGGTGCGACAACCTGTAGAACAAATACAAATACAAAAGAAACTAAAAAAAAGATCTTCACTTTAAAAAAATGCATTCTGCTAGTTGTTCTACTAAAACATGTATATAAAATTTATAAAAAAAAGGTTTTCCCTATGGTGCGAACTTAAGAAGACACGCTGTATAATTTCTCTTGTATTTTACAAAAGTGAGGACCTTTTTTTTATTATTTTTGGTCGTCAAAAATTTCGTGGTTAGGAGGCACCACTGGAGTGAACTGCTTAGGGTATCAGGTCTTAATCCAGCCCTGGATTTCCTTGATTCAAAAATGTTTAATTTTACAGTAAAAAATATTTTAAATAGTAAACGGCCTTGGCCACACTAGGTGGGCGGCGTTATTCAACCTATCGGGCATTTCCGCCCATTAGTAGGATTTTAAAAACATAAAAAAAATTAATGAAAACGTTGACTTATCCAGAAATTAAGCATACCCAAATATAAACAATAGATTTGAGCAAGCAACGCCCTTTTTAATAGAGACTTAAATGTTACGATCACTTCACAATATTTAAATTTGCTTTAGTGAGCGGGGCTTCCCGGACCTTAGCACCCATCTAAATTTGTAACACCACCACTGTATTTTTGCCATTCCTAACTTGCGTAACCTTAGCACATACAATAAACAATACTCGAATCTGGAAAATGTTTTCCCAAATTTAAAAATAAGCACAGTGTGAGTAACGGATGAATGTTGTATCTCTTTTGACGAAAGACGAACCACGGTGGCTCTGGAAAGAATTTCGCCAGTTGCCAAACGTTCACGTCGTCACTATCATTCTGGTCAATGTTTTCAATTGTTTTTAAAATAGGAATAGTTACTGGAATGTAGGCAGGTAAGATGAGAATTTCAAAATTAAAAATATACAGGGTGTATCTAAAAGTCTGTAGAAAATTCTATCACAGACTCCTGGGGTCAAAATATGAAGATTTAACGCTATTTACTTTAGTCAATAAGTTCATCGTTTGCGAGATACAGGGTAATGTATATTTATTTAATATTGAAATTTTGTTTTTAAAATTCGGTAATGGCAGGTTTTTTAAAGTAAAGAATCGAAAACTGTTCATGTTTTTGTTGTTAAATGTAGATAACCACCTGCAGTCTTTTGCTTATGTTCAAAGTATCGTAACTTTTTTCTACGATATACAGTATCTCCACGGATGGACTTTACAATAGGACAAATGGATTTAAATTATAAATTTTAAGAAAGTCGTGTATGGCAACTGCTTTTGCTTTTAAAAAATAAGATACACGTTGAGAAATTTGTTTTGTTTGATACAGGGGCTCCAAAAACTACAAAAATATGAAAATGAAGCAAGACAAAACTGCCTTTATTTTTACTTCATTATTATAATATCACTTAAAAATGGTTGAAGATAGATACCATCCCTGAAACGTCGTGTATCAGTTAAAATTCAGAAAATGGAATTCCAAGAAGGTAGTATTATTGGAAATTTATATATATATATATATATATATATATATATATATATATATATATATATATATATATATATATATATTAGGAGATTGCCTTAGTGCTACTCACTATTTGATGGCCTATTAACTGGTGACGTATACTTAGATTTTATCCAAAATCATCTCCCATTGTATCTGGAAGATATGCCATTGGAAGTAAGGGCCAACATGTGGAACCTCCAAGAGGGAGCTCCGCCCACTTTAGTATACGTGTATTTGAATGCAACCTATCCTGAGTGATGGATAGGACAAAGTGGACCATTGGCATGGGCAGCGAGGTCACCAGACCTTAATCCTATGGATTTTTTTCTTTTGGGGTTATTTGAAACAATTGGTGTACGATACTCCAGTAATCAACGTCGAGGATCTTTGTTTCAGGATAATCGAAAAGTGCTAAATTATTAAAGAAACACCAGGAATTTTTCATCGAGTTAGTCGACATTTTTTGAAGAGTCTTAGGAAATGTATTAAAGAAAATGGGGGACATTTTGGGAATCTTTTTTAGTTTGTTTAGTAGGTACTGTTTTTACACTGTCAGCTTTAGTATAATTTGATAGCTATTTACTTGGTAGCTGGTGGTAATGAAATGAGAAAAGTAAATTTACCACTTAATTTTTAAGGGTGATTTACGTCTAAACCGTTAGTCTTCTAGAAAACATGCCAAAAACTACTGTAGCTGTCAACACTAAAAAATTATGACAAAAAACAATTTTCAATGTAGGTAGAGTGCCCTCTAGCGGCAAACAATCAATATGAATTGTTTCTAGAATGATGAAACGCAGACGATTTAGTCTAGGTTTTAAATATTAGTCAAATCGGTTTTTCTGTAAGAGAGTAATTCAAAAAACAGAAAAAAAAACTTGAACTTGATAGAATAGAAATGTCATGACATTGATATGAATGACATTTTGAAAAAATGTATATGAAGCAATACCCTTATTTTGTCAAGTAGAATCACCCTCTTAAGTTTCGTGATCGATTTTTGAATCACTCTGTATATGAAACGTTTAATCTAAAATACCTCATGAACGGTTGCTAGTAGCGATATTTATTAAGTTTACTTTTTATTTAAAAACTTGATAGAATAGAAATTATTCACTGGAGCCGTAATATACTGAGGAAAAAAAAGTTATAGCATTTTAATCATAAGCAAATGACAGGCGGTGACTCCCTCTATATTTTAGGATAAAAACGTTAGCATATTTTGATTCCCCGCTCTGGACAATGATTTAATACTAAATTTTGTAGAAAAAAGTTTAAAATTAAATAAAATATTTAAAAATAATTCAAATTAAATAGAAAGTTTGACACCCTGTATCTTTCTAATTCACTTTTCGACTAGGATAAATTGCGTTAGATCATTGTTGTGTTTGACCTAAGGATTATGTGATGGCATGTTGAATAGACACACCCTGTATACAGGGTGGCCAGTAACTTTTCTGACATAGCTGAAAGAAAAGAATCTTTAACAAAAAATGGGAAGAAAATTCATATAGTAAGTTTTAAAAATATATACAGGGTGGCCCACCATATCCAACACGGTCTGTAGCTGGATAACCATGGGGTTTTTAAAAAAGTAAATACTGAGACATACACAGGTCGGATAAGGCCACAGTATAAAATTATTTTACTCTATACAGGATGTCTCAAAAAAGTGTGACGTATCAAAGTTATATTTTTTTAATAGAACACCCTATATTTTATGACGGTTTTAGATTTTACATAAAAAAATAACTCAAGTTTGTTTTTAGGACTAAGTGTCTAATTTTATTCGTTTTTGTGATATTTGATTTTTTTGAAAAATGCAGGGTGCAATTAAATTATTTTTTTTTAACAATATAAAATCCTTAAACTTTAAAATTTGTTACAAGATTAGGAAAAGTCTGTATTATCATAGGTAGGTCATATCGAGATTATAGATTATACAGGATGATCAATAAATAATTTCAATTTTTTAGAAAGTCAAATTGCAATATCTCTCTTATTTTAAATGGAACACCCTGTATTTTTTCACTACATGATGACAAACCAAATGCTCTTTCAAATGGTGTATGGTTGCCTATACTTATATTTTATACTTTTTAAGTAAATTCCGTTTTAACATATTTTTATTCCAAATGTATATTTTGTATTATCTGCCAATATTTTTAAAATTCACAGTAGTCACAATAAAAAAAATTCATTAGTTGCTTATAATGCTACTTCCAATAAAACTTTTTTCAGCTGAATGTGGTAATGATAAAACTTGTGTTTTTAAACAATCCTAATAATGCCTCTGGTCAGTTATGACTACATTCTGTGACCTATAACTCGTTTCTTCCATTATCCATAATCACTGTGTCAAATTTTTAAAGCAACTATTTAGGTTATCAGATGGTTTATCCTAGAATATTTTTCAGGATTAACTCTAGACTAAAGTAAACCATTTTTTCATATCCTACCAGTATTATATCATCTTGTTGTAGAAGAAGGGTTTTTATTTAAAATCATTGAAATTTCTTTTAAACTGACTAAAACACTAGTAATCAATAAATGGTCGTAGTTATTTTACTTAAGAAAAATATTAATGTCTGCAATGTCACAGCCTAAGTAACTTTAATTTAAATAAACATTTGGACTAAAAATTTGTAAAAACAGATTTTACTAAAAAAGCGTAAAAGATAGGTATAGGCAACCTATACAACATTTGAAAGAGTATTTTATTTGTCATCATGTGACGTAAATCACCCTGTACAATATTTGATTTTAATTTGACCTACGTATGATATGGCAGACTTTTTCTAATCTTGTTACACATTTTAAAGTTTAAAGTCTTAAAAGTGTTAAAGTAAAATCAATTTAATTTTACCTCTGCATTTTTCAAAAAATCAAATATCACAAAAACGAATAAAATTAAACACTTAGTACTATAAACAAACTTGAGTTATTTTTAAGGTAGAATCTAAAACCGTCATAAAATATAGGGTGTTCCATTTAAAAAATATAACTTTGATACGTTACACTTTTTGAGACACCCTGTATAGACTAAAATAATTTTATACTGTGGTCTTACCCGACCTGTATATGTTCCAGTATTTACTTTTTTTAAAATCCTATGGTTATCCAGCTACAGAAAGTGTCGAATATGGTGGGCCACCCTGTATTTTTTTATTATAAGGTCTATACCAATTTAGATATTTTTAGGAAATTCGGAAGAAGTATCCTATGCATTTAGCGTAAACAAATACAAACCATTTCTCGTATGCTGTATATGATTCTACTGTATTTAATATACAGTGCTCTTGTTTTTATTTTTGAACGGATCAATTAAAAAAATTAACTTAAAAAAATTGCTGCGTAAATACAACCTATATTTTAATGTGAAATTGACGGAAGAAAATTTTAAAATGCTTCAAAATGATGTGCTACAAGGCCCAACAGCCATTCTAGTTCCTGAAGTTTTTTTTTTTAAATAATGTGTTTAAAAATTAAAAAGGGGGACATTATATACACTGTATAGTCTTAAGGCTCAAAAACCATACCTATGAGTTTAATCTTTTAGCGGTCACTGTATAACAAAAATAAACACAACTTAGGTTTCTATACTTATAAATAGACTGAAGTTTAGAACCCTTAAATAAAAAAATTAAAGATATAATATATGTGATTAAAATTAGAGTGATATAAATTAGAGTAATTATTTTGTTGCTAAAAATAAATGCAACTTTTATTAGTTTTATTGTTTTAAAGTTTTTTTAAAAAATAAACTAAATAAATAAGGTGTCATTTCTTATAGTATGTGGTATTTTTTGCTTCAATTCATATTAATATTTTTTTCAGTGTAGCTAAAATTGTTATTTGACATTTCCTAAAAATATAAAAAGAAAAACATGGCCTTTTGAGCGCCTTAATTTTAAAAAAGAAGAAAATTTTTTGTTTGTTTTTAAAGCTTATGAAAAAGCTTTTGATTTGACCACTTGAAAAACTATGTTTTTGCTTTTAACTGCAAGAAAATACAACTTTTCGCAATGTATATAAAAAAACAACTAAATAATTTGTTTTTAATTTTTTATAAATCTATTGTTTTTCTTACCTTCCTCATTACTAACTGCTCTATTTTGAACTTCTTATGTCTTCTTGTAAATTCAGATTTTTCTTTCAAATTTAAAATTTTAAATTCTGCATTATTAAAACATAAAAATATATATAACAGTTTGCAAAATGTATTTCAAGATTTTTAAAATATAAAATAGAATATATTTTTTTACTTGAATTTCGTTTTTCGCGTATTTTTTAGCGTCAAGAGGCGCTTATGATGATCGTACGCGTGACTAGGCGTCCCGACGGCAACTGTGAAATACAAGCGTCGCGATGCCTGGTTGAGCGCCTTTCGCGTTGTGATAGCCGCACGCATCGGCATCCCCTAATTTTAAGCTTCAAAATTTTGATTATTTTATTTGAAAAAAAACATTTGGTAATAAATTTAAGGGCACATGGGCGCCGACTAGATGATTTCCAGGGAGGGGAAATTAAAAATTTAATTTTCGAAAAAGAAAATTTAAAGAGCAAGAAAAAAGGTCTTTACCTAATAAAACGACCTTTTTTATCGACTTTTCTAGGACCAAAGAAGGTCTCCACCTTCACAAAACTACCTCTTTATACATTTCCTCTTCTATTTCTATACCGCGCACATTCAAAAGCCAGAAGGATGTAAAAGCCAAGAAAACCTCATTTTTCCCCATAAAAACGCACTTTTTTATACATTTTATGACATTATCCAAAAGCCAGGGTGTTGCAACTGCTCCCCTGCTGTCCCCCTGGGCAGATACTACATATAAAAAAGTAAAAATAAATCCTTCTATTAAGATGGGTCCGAAAAATTTATCCTATGATCATAATTTTTAAACTGTTTTGTTTTTAAAAATATATTTACATTTCGCACACCAAAATCAAAACAGAAGCAACTAAAAAATATATATTTTCTACTCGCGTGCGCAAAGCAGTTACTTTGCGCACACAATCTCATGTTAAAAAATATAATTGGTGGTTAGAGCAAAAACAAATAAACGTCAAGGCTGACAAATACTATTTGACGTTGAGAAATAGAGTAAAAAAAAATATGTATGTCATGTTTCAACTTTTCCAAGCAGTGTCGGACTGGGGACCAATTGGCCCACCGGGCAAATGATTAAAATGGACCCCACCTATTTCTGTGTATTGATAAAAAAATGTGTAATCAGAAAAAAAATTCAGGCCAGAGTTGGGTCGTATTCGAATACTCAGTATTCTGAATAGTATTCAGAAAATATTTTGCCGGTATTCGTGTGTTTGGTATTCGGTATTCGGCAGAATACTTTTTGCTTAGAATTCGAATTCTGTATTCGAATAGTTTTGGCGGTTCCAAGTATTCGAATACCGGAATGTGTAAGCAGTATTCGAATACCAAAATTGTCACGAGTAGAACACCAAAAGGGAACAAAAAGTAAGCAAAAATAAGGTAAGGACCTTTTTTTTTTTTGCTCTTGAAATTTCCAATCATCGGCTTTTTTCTTTTTCTTGTATTCAAATCTTTTTTTTCCAGTATTCGAATACCTATTCCGAGTGTTCGTGAATACCGAGTATTCGAATACTTTTTTCTTCCAAGTATTCAAATATTCGGTATTCGAATACTTTTTTTCACTATTCGACCCAACTCTGATTCAGGCTATTAGTATAAAAATAATCCCACAAAAAATGTTTTTTTCTTAAAAACAGAAATACAATTCCTAAAAAATCATATAAAATATAACAAACTGAAACAAGACATTTAACAACTAAACGTAGTACTTGGTATTAACATTTTTGGCAAGTAATTGACTTAAAATCATTTTTTACAAGAAATTACTTAAATATCTGCAGTAATTTTAAGTTAGCACAAAAGTTTTGCACTTAATAAACTAGAAGTGGAAGCTACTTTACCCATGTTTTGGCGGTTTCTAAGAGTTTTTACAAACACTCACGTCGGACGGCAGCATCTACGGATAGAATGAGTAAAAATCCGTCGGTAAGAGCAAATTAATTTAGATTTTCGGCAGCTTTTACCTACGTATATAGATAAACCCGCCTCCTTTTAATTGTGCAATACGCTGGCGGTCATTTAGCCAGTACTTTTAAGAAAATAATATGAAAGAAATTTTATAATTTAGGTTTTCTTAAACCCAAAGTCGGTCTATATAGGGTCGCGACATTCGGCCACATTGCTTTGACGTGTGATGACGTCACATCTCTCATTTTTCGGCCATGTTGTTCAGTGCTGGAGATATACAGTTTATTGTATTATGAGAACAACCGTTTACACAACAGTTTTTAATTATTATTAAGTTGTAAATTCTTTTACTTTAAATAAAAAACATTTGGAATTACATCTTTCAACAAATATCACTTCCAATCCAATGCAAAATGAAATGCGCAAATTCTAGACGCCACTAGATTGATCATCAGCTTTGATTTTACACAGTCTTGCCAACTTTTCTCCGTGGAGTGCCCTTCCTTGCGTCTCCGACCTCGAACCGCCAGTTAAGGATATGTCGCAACCTTATAAATATAAACTATTCTTGTCTCAAACCTAAATGTAATTAAATTTGTTGTATAGCCTATTAGGTACAGGCTTAAGAAAAAATTGCATAATTCTTTTTTTTTTGTAATTTATCATTTTTATTCAATGATATTTATGATTTTTGATTTTTTTTCACTTACCTTCGTGGGTGGCCTCCAAGTGGCTCCTCAGGCGTTGGCCCCCGGGCAGCATTGTGGCCCAATCCGACACTGTTTCCAAGTCACTCATAGAAAAAATATTGGTCCTAACACCTGCGGAAAAGTGTCTTTCTCGCACTTAAAGCTTATCCGAACTCCGCTTTGCGTGATCGTCTAACTGCTTTTGCATGCGGAAAAGTATCACTTTGCACACTTGTTAGAATAATAGCTATTGTAGAAAGTAGAAATATCAAAAAGTGATTCTCGCGACTCTGTTTTTGGTTTTTTGTACTGGCGCCTTTTCTTTGAATGGTAATTATCTAGAAAGTTGCGGCAACTCCGATTTTGACGAAATTTGTTTTTTGGGGCGCTGATCACACTCATGATTTTTCTTGGCAACGTTTCGATCTCGAGATATTTATCATCAAAGTTGAAATTCAAACTATCCTGAGTCTCACTATATTCCGCCTTCTTTTGCACAAAATTCTTGATATAACACTAAATTGGCACACAATATTTTATGAACATCCTTAAAAAACCTTTTTCTTTTTCCTATTTTTTTAGTTATTTAACACGTTTTTTTCATTAAATTCCAGATATTTCACCCCTTAAACGCTGCAACCTTGCATACACCTATGTGTATAATGATTTTAAACATGTCGACTTGATTTAAAGCAAACCTTTTATATTAATAAAGATGACTTAAAATCAATTAAAAGAAAACATGTTTTAAAAAGGTTTTTTAATGTTAAATAAAATATTGTGTGCCAATTTAGTGTTATATTATATCAGGAATTTAGTGCAAAAAGAAGGGAGAATATAGTAAAAATAAGGATAGTTGGAATGTCAACTTTGATGATGAATCTCCCGAGAACGAAACGTTACCAAAAACCTTTAGATTCGTGATCAGCGCTCAAAAAACCCCGTATACCAAATTTCGTCAAAATTGGAGTTGCCGCAACTTTCTAGACAATTACCCGTTGACGTATAGAGTGTTTTATTACAAAATGCCATTTTATTATCGAACTTCTGACTTCTGATGGCTATATTTCCAAAACTATGGCAAATAAATATATCAAATATGGCATTTTTTAAGGCTTTCAAGGCGACCTTTCTATTGGTAATAAAAATACACAGGGTGTTTCAATCAAAAACCCAACTTTGTGTTATACCTTTAAAATTAAAATCAATAGAAAAATATAGGTACGCCACTGAACTCTACGTAAAAACCCCTAAAACTTTTCTATTTACATATTTTTTCACTCTGTATCTCCAAAACGAATCAAGTTACCAATGATCTACTTTCACCATTGAATTTGTTTCAAAAATTAAAATTAAAGGCGTTTCTTCGTGTTAATCGGTTCAAATCATTTGAATACCTATCTAACTCTTATATTTATATTGCCATTTCAAATGCGGTTTCAACCACTCCGATGAATACGGTTAACACGAAAAAATAACTTAAAATTGTGCAGTCAGATTTGTTCCATCTCTTTCAGTTCTTGTTATACCCTGCAAGGATAACTAAAAGGCGACACCCTGTAGTAAGCAAATTAAGTCTTAAAAGTAATGTATTTATATTTTCAATGGCATAAAACCAATTTATCAGGGCCAACGTAGACTGTGAGCTATTACTTTCTAATAATTATTAGTCCAATTTCGCTCCTGATAAATAAGTTTTATGCTATTAAAACTTAAGAAACTTTTTTGATTTGTGGGATGGTCCGCTCTGGTTCTCAACGTTTTTATTTGTTTTAAGGAAAAATAACACAACACCTTGTTTAGGATCATAAAATAATATATTTGGTATTCTTCAACTTACAAACCTACTACATCGAAAACCATTCGGAACAATATTAAAAAAACAACTCATGACTAAAATTTACAAAAATTTACTTGTAAAACATCTTTATTATATTAACAAAATCTAAACGAAACCACCTTAGTTATAGAATTTCACTTATCAAATTTGGATTTGACAAGTTGACATTTAAACAATTGTTTAAACTTCACTCTATCAAATTTGGATTTGACAAGTGAAGTTAAACCAATTGTTTAAATGTCAATTTGAAATTTCCAAATTGATTGTAAATGTACACTAATACTGTTCTTTTCGAAACTCTGATTAAACCTTCAGCTTTTTAGCCGAAAGTATAGTCGAAGGTGCCATTTTGGCCAAAATATATGGGTAAAGGTACGAGCACATACAACGGCATCGGACCGACGCACAGTGGAGAGCTCTGTAATTTCGTGGCCATAATTCATTTAAAAAAAATTAAGTATATATGAAATATTTCATGTCATAATTCTACATATAATAAATATTATATAATTGATACCATCAAAATATTACTGATGAAAAAAAATAATTCCAATATCAGAAGTTTTCTCAAGGTAAGTAAATATTTTAATATGGTGAGTAAAATATCAATGAAGTTAAAGTATTTTTTCCAATTGCTGTTGTAAAATTTATTCTTAATGTATTTTTTAAGGTAATACAATGTTTTTTTATTTAGTAGTAATATTTGGTTTTCTAAAATATCTTTCTTTAAGTTGAATAAAATCAATTTGCCAGATAATACGCACATTTTTTTTTTTATTAAAATTTTCCCCTTTCTACAAGAAAATAAATATTGTGCGAAGTATGCCGAAGATTAGATTTTGCACTAAAAATAAACTTAAATTCACCGTCATTCATAAATGTTTAATTGTAGCTGCCCGAATTTGCCTATTCAAATGATATTAATTTATTGTTACACCCCTCATATTTTTCATAATACATATTGTATTTTCACGATATTGTTTATAGATAATATTGATGGTCAATAGAGTATTATAAAAATATTGTGAAAACCTCAATCCTATGTTCGTATCTTTATTGGATTTTAAAGTTGTAAAAATACCCCCTTCACACTGCTCAACCAGCCCCAACCCATATTTTTTTTCAGTAATAATTGTATTGTGACCATAGATAAAATCAAAAATCTGAAAACCGCATGTTCGTATCTGCTTTGGTTTCAAAGTTATGAATTTACACCCCGTTTTTCTTGATAATATTGTACTGTTACCGAACCTACATTACCGTGCCTAATTTCATAAGAAGCAGTTAACGGGAAGTTTGTGAAAAATACATTACAAGATTTGAAAGGCATCCAGACCAGGCCAGGCAAAATATGCTTTTTTTTTCATACTTGCTGATAAATTAACTAGTTTTTACTTGTCCTTACTTTAAAAATTCTTAGCAAACTTATTTTACATTTGATTTCTGAATATAAAAACAAAATCAATACTTTTTGCATTTTGGCCGCATGATCTCATATGACCTCACCACCGTGCGACGGTACTAATCGGAAAAAAAAGTTTTAGTGAAATTAAAAGAAGCAGCGCACGTATAAGCGGATGGTTGGCACCGGATTTAAAAATCCCGCAAGAATATAGCAACATGAATTAAAATCCGGCCGATATCGTTCCATATGTGCGATATAGATCAGAAATTATGTTATCTGACAAGTATTTAAGCCTATTTCACCCCCAGTGAAAAAGTGCTGAGTTTTAAGATTCACCCATGACTTATCCATGACTTGCATGTGCGTGTGTGTCATTTAATTTCACTAAAATTATTTTTTCCGATCTGTACCGTCCGTCTGATGCCGACGTATGTGCGCGTACCTTAAAGGTGCCATTTTGGCCAAATTGTGATGAATAATTAAAATTATGTTGTTTTTTGCTTTTAAAAAATAACAAGTGTTTAGGTTTAGAATCGCTCTTACACCATAGTCTAGTCGAAAAGTTGATTCCTGCTGAAAGTCTCATAAGAAAATGGTTGATAACAACAAATGTGTTTTTTTTTAATTCAAAATACGTCTTTTTCTTGATGTCATTTCGGATCGTTCGATCTATTTTTAGGAGACTTATACGTATTTTTCGCAGAAAATCAACCTCCTCGACTAAACTACTAGTAGATATTATCTAAAAACTGAAACGGAAAAGCGAACTACAACCTTATCGTGTTTAAAAACTTTTAGGTTAGTTTAAGTTAAACAAATCTTTAACACGATAAAATAGATGTCTTATAGGTATTCAGTTAATTCTCAGTTTCTTACACTTAACATTTCTCTTATTTGCTGTGTAAGCCATTCTACTCCTTCCTGCAACCCTTCTCCTGATAAGGCGTTACTTGCAGAAATATGCCATGGTTTATCCATTATTTTATCCAAACCTAAAAAAGCTTAATTTTCCAACAACGGAACATATTCAGTGACCGGCAACATATAAGAAGTTATTTTATTAAAAGATATTACGATGTTTTTTCTTGGCGATCGCCTCTGCATGTCTGATAACCTAAAAATTGATTTTAAGATATGTCTTGTGATCAGCGCTATGGAGGGTAATAAAAAACAAGATGGAATCACGAAACATGAGGCTAGATCGCAAAAATATCGATAACATAATTAAGTAAAAAGTGTTTAGATTTTAATTCTCACCTTAAATACCCAGTTTGAGTACGTATTTAAGAAAAGTAAATTCGCTATTACTTTTCTTTTTTAAAATAAATACTTTAAACTTTGCATTAAGGGGTAAATATTAAATTCTAAGCACCTTTTACCCTTTAAGTTTTTTTGATATTTTGCAATTTAAACCCACTTTTTGTGTTTTCAAACTTCCCGCCATACCGCTATTCATAGACATATGTCAAAATCGAATTTTTAGGTTATCGGAAACGCAGAGGCGATCGAAAAAAATATCCGAAATTTCTCTTGGTAAAAAAATCCCTTATCTTGTAAACTTTTTGCCGTTCACTGTATATTCGTTGTAACTTCATTTCTGAGATACAGGCCTTACAGTTAAAAATGTGTATGTGTGATGGGAGATGTGACGTCATAACACGTCAAAGCAATATGGCCGAATGTCGTGACCTTATATAGACCGACTTTGTTTTTTACTTGATGGCACCAGCAAACACTATTTGCCGGCAATGTACATTTTTCATATTGGCATTGATGGTAAAGCATTGGCAATTGGTGGCAATATTATGCCAACATCTTATACGCATTAAAAAATCAACCCTAAATAAACACTTAATTGCCAATAAATTTTACATGCAGGCGAATTGCCGGCAAGCATAAAAAAATGGCGCCATACCAATCCTGATTAAATAAAGCACGCGTTTTTGTTGCAGGCAAATAAATATTGGATTTTTGAAGGCAAACCTTCAACGCATATTCATACTTTCTAAACCATATTATTAACATTGGTATTTAACTAACATTAGAGCAATTTTTTGATCTGTTTTATTTATAATGGCAGCTAAACAACATTATTTTATGTTTTTTTACATAATTTAAAGGAAATGGCCTTTTCATAACATTTTATTGTTAAAAATCATGCAAATAAAAATTAGGTCAAACAAAATATTTATTATGTATTTTGGAGCGAATAAAAATAAAATGATGGTAAAATTAGCTAGGTACGTTAATTTCGACCGAAGGTGACCGATTTGTGCATTTGTTTTCTACGTGGTTTTCTAGCTTTTTAGTTTCTTTTTTAATGAAAAGAGTTTTTTAATAGACATAATTAAATGTATTCATTACCTAATAAGTGTGTGTTGTGTGATTAATTGGTGATGGCTAGTCGAGAAGGCAAGATATTCAAGTAGACTGTTAGGAGCTGTAAACATTTTGTTTAAAACTCTATTAAAAGTTTTAAAGACGTGTTAATAAAAAATATTATATATATTTAATAGCTTTTTTGACATACCGATAGATATTTTATGTTTTATTTGTTTTCTGGGAGATTAAATTTAAACAAAATATTATTTGGCTTTTCTCCAGAATAAAATTTAAAAGTATATTTAATATTTTTAAGAAAATTAAAACTTTTATACATTATGAAGAATAATTCTGCTCTTCAATAATATAATAAAAGTTATTATTGCTTTAAAGAAATAAAATAATGAAATATTCAATATTGTTACTTACAATACAACAAGGTTCATTGCACTCGGTTGAAATCATTTTTATGCACCAAAATAAAATCTTAACAAGACGCCAGACGAGAACTGGGCCAATGTTGCGTCTCAAAATGTGGTAAATAGTTTACCAAGAATCTGGTAAACAGTTTACCTAAAAACTTATAAACTTGTTAGAAAACTGTTTTCTAACAAGTTTATAAGTTTTTAGGTAAACTGTTTACCAGATTTTTGGTAAACTATTTACCACATTTTTGAGACGCAAACATTGGCCCAGTTCTCGTCTGGCGTCTTGTTAAGATTTTATTTTGGTGCATAAAAATGATTTCAACCGAGTGCCAATGAACCTTTGTTGTATTGTAAGTAACTTAATATTGAATATTTCATTATTTTATTTCTTTTAAAGCAATAATAACTTTTATTATATTATTGAAGAGCAGAATTGTTCTTCATAATGTATAAAAGTTTTAATTTTCTTAAAATATTAAATATACTTTTAAATTTTATTCTGGAGAAAAGCCAAATAATATTTTGTTTATACCGATAGATGGCGTAATGGACAATAAACTACTACGTTTCTGCAATATCTTCGCTTTTTATCGTCTAAACCGTACCCATTAGACAAAAATAATTCGAGATCGGTCTGCGGTAGGTGATCTCACTTAGCTTTGAAAGAAATATCTTCGGCTAGTGTAAAAATCTGCATCTCCAAGTTGGACAGTGTTCCGAGAGATGGTACTTTGCATTGCAAGGAAATTGTATGCAGTAAGGAGTTTTTTCCTATTTTAATTTTCAAATAAAATATCGCATCATTTTAGCTTTTAAAAAAAGTATATGCGACAATTTTCGTCAATAAGACGTCAGCTTGCTGCTTGGGAGTATCTGCATTTGCCCACTTTCGTGTCTTTCTGTTATCTTTTTGCCAATAACTTATTAATGATGGATGCCATCATCTTAAACGCATTTTTTTGCCAATAACTTATTAATGACGGATGCCATCACTTTATCTGCAACACGTGGCCTAATAACGGCCAATTGTCCACTTTCGCGTCTTTTTTGATACCTTTTTGCCAATGCCTTGCCATTAAAGAGTGTTAGCAATGCCAGTAAATTAAATGTACAACGCCGGCAAAAAATGTTATATGGGGCGTCTTTTTTTTGGTACGCAAAAAAACATACAGTTCTTGTCATTCCGATGTTTGTCTCGGGCCCCCTAGGTTCAATGGCTAGTTACGCTTATGGGTACAAAATGGGGATAAATTTGTTTTTTCGAAGGATCTTTATATATTTGTACTTACCTAAAGCAGCTGCTATTTTAACACTACTTAGCGCTTCCTTGCAGTCCATTTTATTAGCAAAAATAAAATGGGGATCTTTTTCTGGCAAATATCTGGATGTTGCAATAAAAGATCCAATTCTTCTTTACGACAACCAATCGTAACCTATCACTGCTGTCTATTACAAATATAATTCCATGACAATCTTTGTAATAATGTTCCCAGAGATCTCTGTATCGTCCGTGTCCCGACATGTCAAAAGCCGTAAAGGCAAGATTTTGATCTAAAAGAAAAATTTTTTTAAGATTTTAAAGAACCCAGGACCGGATTTAAGGGGGAGGGGGACAGGCGGGGCCCTCCACAAATTAAGGGCTCCCACAACGAATTTATATTAAACTTTTTAAAAAAGTGAAAGAAAGGTACATATTTATTAAGGAGGACCTTTTTTGGCTCTTCAATTCTTTTATGGGTACAAAACTGCATTACTTATTTATTGATGGAGGACCTTTTTTGAGCACAAAATCCAATCTACTTTTACTTTAAAGGGGGCCCCACAGGCTTATTGCCCAAGGGCCTTCACACCTCTGAATACGGCCCTGAAAGAGCGCAGTAGATGGATTACGAAGTCACGATTGGGTTTTAAAATTAAGCGACTTGGCAACGTTCTTACCGTCCTCTTTGGAATAATTTTGAACTATCTTACAGCAATATGACATTTCATTGTTAAATTTTGTTTGCTGTTGTTGCAGTTAAAAGGTCCCCGTCTCTTAGAATGACGATTGCTATCTCCTACACTTGTCAAATTCCTAGTGGTTACCGTCCTGGGCGTGTTTGGGACACCCTCTGTACACATGTTTAAATTTGTCGCCCCTTGGGGGTGGCACTCGTTGTAGACACCGTCGTTTGCCCCCCTAGATCCTGGACTATACCTTATCAATGGGTGTGATTCCTGCATAGATTGGATAACTCCGCCCACCTAGGGTGGACAAGGCCGACCACCAATTAAAATATTTTTTACTATAAAATGAAACATTTTTCAATAAATTAAACCATACAACTTGATACCTAATATTTATTATAAGTCCTAGACATTCATATTTTTCTAAACAATAGAATTTATGGATATAAAAGTAAAAGGTAAAAATCAAACATAAAAAAAATATATTTTTATCATATTTATTATAAAAATATTATAAATAAATTACAGTGTTGATATTTCAAACACAAAATTTTAAAAATCTACACAGCTAAATGGCAAATTAAGGTTTGGTGCCACCTCGGCAAGAACAATTTTTATAACGCATTTTTTTTTAAATTGCAATTTTCTTTAAAAACCTTACAAAACAAAATATTTTAATTATGCATAATAAAATACTATCAATCACTTACATGATATATTAATGATGAAAATTTTAATCATATATGTATTGTAGTAAGGTTGAAGAAAAACTATATATCAACCTACATTCAAAACGTTTTTTAACAACCAAAGGATTAAAAGCGGTTTCGCTGGGCGCAAATCAGCTAAATTAGCATTTTACCTTTATTGTTTGTATTAAGTAATAAATATCGGACAGATTAGATGTTGCGTTTAGTAATTATAAAGTTGCACGGCGTTACGCGCTGAGCGGGGCTTCCCGGACCTCCACTATACCATATCAAACGGCGACGACAGCCACTCCTATCGTTTTGTGACTGTAAAAATAGCGGTGGGCTTAACAGTGATTTTTTGATATCGGTGATCGCTGCTACTGCTATCTAAAAGTAGCTGCTACTGAAAACTGTGATATTATCACTCTTTACGAAAACATGCTAAATTTTCATAAATAAAGTCATAGTTAACCTTGTTAAAATTAAATGAAGAAAAATATATCATTTTTAAATACATTCTGTCATTTAATTATACATATAATTTAATTATTGATTTGCATTAGCATATAAGTAAATGTATATAACAAAAACGGACATTACACGAAGTATATCAAATATATTAATTTTTTTATAAACATTTATAGCTTTGATCATATTTTTGGGCAACCCATTCGCAATAGATTTATTAATAAATTAAATTGATAAAAAAAATAGTTTTCATCCAGTAAGCAAGCCAATTCGCATCCTGTTTTACTAACGTAAACATGAATCCCCATCACAAAATACAAAAAGGTTAGTTCTGCTTGCTTGATTGGGTTTATGGCTTTGCTGCAAGGCAATCGCCAAAAGGTTAGTTCTGGTTAGTTTAAACATAAACAAAAGAGGTTAGAATCACTGAATCGCAATCACAATCACCGTCCAGTGGCCCTATTCTTGAATCAGGAGAAAATATTACTCCCCGGGGAGCTTTCTGATTTTTCTACTCCTTCATAATTTCTCTCGATTCTAAAAACCTGTATTCTTGAAACTAGGGAGTAGAAAGGAGTGACAGAAAATGCCAACAATGTTGCCAGCTTGTAGTAGAAAATTCTGACCAATCACAAAGCAGAAAATTGACAAGCCTTTAGACAGACGACAGACCAATGAACTATATATATGACTGGAACGCGGACGATATGAGCTGCTAGTCTTGAAAAAGTGTGGCCGCCTTATTTTAAATTACGATCGATGATGGTGATACACTACACTTTTTAGCTCATTGAAGTGTCATAAGCGAGTGTAAACAAACGACCTTAATTTCGTATTTTCTTGAAAATTATTAGTTTGTTGATCGTTTTCGAGGTGGTTTTATAAACTAAGGACATATCTAATGATTTTGTGATTATAAATTGTAGTGAAAAACTCTTTTAAATAGTCTTAAAATGGTGGTATATTGCTGTGGTTATGAGTGTTGTAATGTTCAGTAAACTATATTTTTGTAATTTCTTTCACCCAGGTTTCCGTTTTCGCGGCCTGAAGATTTGCAGTCTGTGTAGCAAAACTTGCAAAACAAACACTCGCATAAAAACAGTAAAACACTAACTTTTATAGGTTATGATCTCTCCAATTTTCATTTTCTCTCAGTCGGGAACCAGTACAAATTGAAGCTCCCACAAGGAAAATTATTTCTATCAACTATTGAGAGAAATTTTTTCAAGAATACAGCATTTTGTTGTTTGAGGGAGCCACGCCTACTTTTACGTCACTTTCTCTCACTATTTCTACTCCAGTGGCCCTATTCTTGAATCAGGAGAAAATATTACTCCCCGGGGAGCTTTCTGATTTTTCTACTCCTTCATAATTTCTCTCGATTCTAAAAACCTGTATTCTTGAAACTAGGGAGTAGAAAGGAGTGACAGAAAATGCCAACAATGTTGCCAGCTTGTAGTAGAAAATTCTGACCAATCACAAAGCAGAAAATTGACAAGCCTTTAGACAGACGACAGACCAATGAACTATATATATGACTGGAACGCGGACGATATGAGCTGCTAGTCTTGAAAAAGTGTGGCCGCCTTATTTTAAATTACGATCGATGATGGTGATACACTATCTCTTTTTAGCTCATTGAAGTGTCATAAGCGAGTGTAAACAAACGACCTTAATTTCGTATTTTCTTGAAAATTATTAGTTTGTTGATCGTTTTCGAGGTGGTTTTATAAACTAAGGACATATCTAATGATTTTGTGATTATAAATTGTAGTGAAAAACTCTTTTAAATAGTCTTAAAATGGTGGTATATTGCTGTGGTTATGAGTGTTGTAATGTTCAGTAAACTATATTTTTGTAATTTCTTTCACCCAGGTTTCCGCTTTCGCGGCCTGAAGATTTGCAGTTGAGGATTAAGGCAAGTAGAATAGAAAATTTGACACCTGTCTGTTGGTTGGAGAATATCCCGACCAATTGGAGATCCTCATTTGCCTCCAAAACATCATTATACATAATGTGATTCCAGTATGCGATGTTATTTTCATTCATTTTGTAGCAGTCTGTGTAGCAAAACTTGCAAAACAAACACTCACATAAAAAACAGTAAAAACACTAACTTTTATAGGTTATGATCTCTCCAATTTTCATTTTCTCTCAGTCGGGACCAGTACAAATTGAAGCTCCCACAAGGAAAATTATTTCTATCAACTATTGAGAGAATTTTTTTCAAGAATACAGCATTTTGTTGTTTGAGGGAGCCACGCCTACTTTTACGTCACTTTCTCTCACTATTTCTACTCCCTGAGATTCAAGAATAGGGACCCAGCGATCGCAGTCGCCGTTTAATATTGTGGTTACGGGCAGCGCCACCTCTGCGAACTGCGGATATTAAAGAGTGATTTTTTCACTGCTATCGCCAGGCGCAAGTAGCAGCTACCAAAATGATTTGTTAATAACCGGTGATTGGTAGCAGCGACTGCGATCGCAGTCACACCTCTAAAAAAGTACTTACCCAGCAAACACTATTTGCCGGCAATGTACATTTTTCATATTGGCATTGATGGTAAAGCATTGGCAATTGGTGGCAATATTATGCCAACATCTTATACGCATTAAAAAGTCAACCCTAAATAAACACTTAATTGCCAATAAATTTTACATGCAGGCGAATTGCCGACAAGCATACAAAAATGGCGACATACCAATCCTGATTAAATAAAGCACGTGTTTTTGTTGCAGGCAAATAAATATTGGATTTTTGAAGGCAAACCTTCAACGCATATTCATACTTTTTAAACCATATTATTAACATTGGTATTTAACTAACATTAAAGCAATTTTTTGATCTGTTTTATTTATAATGGCAGCTAAACAACATTATTTTATGTTTTTTTACATAATTTAAAGGAAATGGCCTTTTCATATCATTTTATTGTTAAAAATCATGCAAATAAAAATTAGGTCAAACAAAAATGTTTATTATGTATTTTGGAGCGAATAAAATAATATGATGGTAAAATTAGCTACGTTAATTTCTGACCTACGTGGTTTTCTAGCTTTTTAGTTTCTTTTTAAAGAAAAGAGTTTTTAATAGACATAATTAAATGTATTCATTACCTAATAAGTGTGTGTTGTGTGATTAATTGGTGATGGCTAGTCGAGAAGGCAAGATATTCAAGTAGACTGTTAGGAGCTGTAAACATTTTGTTTAAAACTTTATTAAAAGTTTTAAAGACGTGTTAATAAAAATATTATATATATTTAATAGTTTTTTGACATACCGATAGATGGCGTAATGGACAATAAACTACTACGTTTCTGCAATATCTTCGCTTTTTATCGTCTAAACCGTACCCATTAGACAAAAATAATTCGCGAGCGGTCTGCGGTAGGTGATCTCACTTAGCTTTGAAAGAAATATCTTCGGCTAGTGTAAAAATCTGCATCTTCAAGTTGGACAGTGTTCCGAGAGATGGTACTGTGCATTGCAAGGAAATTGCATGCAGTAAGGAGTTTTTTTCTATTTTAATTGTTAAATAAAATATCGCATCATTTTAGCTTTTAAAAAAAATTATGCGACAATTTTCGTCAATAAGACGTCAGCTTGCTGCTTGGGAGTATCTGCATTTGCCCACTTTTGTGTCTTTTTGTTAACTTTTTGCCAATAACTTATTAATGATGGATGCCATCATCTTAAACGCATTTTTTGCCAATAACTTATTAATGACGGATGCCATCACTTTATCTGCAACACGTGGCCTAATAACGGCCAATTGCCCACTTTCGCGTCTTTTTGATACCTTTTGCCAATGCCTTGCCATTAAAGAGTGTTGGCAATGCCAGTAAATTAAATGTACAATGCCGCCAAAAAATGTTATATGGGTAATTTACAGTAACTATAGCACCATGCTCTAGGAACTTACTCTGAAATTTTTCAACAGTAAATCCAACCGTTGGCACAATATTTGTGATTTTGTCATCTTCGTTCTTAAAACTATTTACTACTGTTGATTTACCACTATTATTTAACCCGACAACCAAAACATTTACTTCTTTCCTTCTCACTCCCAAAAAGTGTGCTAATTTCTGAAAGAGGCCCATCGCACATTATTCCTATCGATTTTCTATTCATTAGTAATATTAACAGATAATTAAATTGTTATACACTCCATCTTTGTACCACTGTGTACACTTCTGTTTCCATAGCAACTAGAGTTTTCGACCACCTTGTATGTTTACACTTGAACCTACACCGACTCGCATAACACTTATATACACCGACTCCACTCAACGTGCACTCTACTCCGTGAAGTCGGTGTTGCTTGAACCTTTCCCTGTATAAATTCAAAATGTTCCCGCTATGTATAAACGCCAACAACCAGCTAAGAAGATGAAATTATTCTTCTTTGACATTGTTTGGCACTAATTACTATGTGGAGATTGTCTTTTCCTTTTTTTTATGTTGGGATAAAAGATCTATTATTATATGTTTATGTATAAAATTCTCCAAAATTTTAAGTTATAATCATTCTATGTCGGCGTAAAAATGTTTAATTATTTTTTCAAAAATATGTTCGTCTAAAGCAAGTCTAAAGAAGAAAACTTGGGGAAAAGAAACCTAACCTCAATCATTTGACAATTCAAAGATCTTTCAAGATATTTTAGACGTACGATATCTTTCTTATCTCTTTTTATCACATAAAGAAAACAAAAATACCAAGTCTCCGATAAATTAGTAGGAGATGTTCCTTCGTGATCTCCAAACAAAGTAGTTATTCTCATTAAACTCATTTATTTTTGTCTAGATTCTTAACTTCTGTATTGTAATCGCTTATTAAACCTAAAATGGACGGGGCGACAGACTCCGTTGCTTTAGTGGAGAAAAGCGAGGTAAGTTAAGATAGTCCCTCGATCGAAAAATCAGACGGTAAAAGTGAAAGACTTGCCACTGCTCAATCTGGGTCGCAAGTTCACAAAGTGGAGCACCTTCACCGCATTTGTGTATTTTCACCTTGACTGTGTGTGCCGATAAAGCAAATAAAATAAGTGAAATTTTTCATAAAAAAGCATAATGATTTTGCAGGAAAACCCTGAAATTTCCTCTGCTGTAGTGAAGGAAAAAACATCATCTGAAAACTCAGAATATGATAGTGTGGATAGTTACAGTGATGAGGATGATCAACCAGAACTTAAGGCAAGGTCTAGGGCTTCTGGACTGGATTCACACTCGGAGGATGAAGGTAAGTTTTGATGAAGAATCCAAGTTACCAACAACAACCAATCCAGTCTTAGCTACATGCGATGCTAAGTATACTTATGGTCTGAAAGTAAAATCCATAGATTTCTCTTTTAATGCAAAAACTCTTTAGATGAAAATTCTTGTTTTAAAAATGGTTAACCTTGAAGTTCACATTTTTAAATTAAAGTTGTATAGACTTTAATGTCCTGACCATAGCCATTTGAAACCTAATTTAGTTTTACATCATTGGTATATTTGTATACATCATTCATAGATAGGAAAAGGTAATTGTAGGAAATGGTCCACAAGATCTATAAGTTTTAATGTTCAAAGGACAAAATATCTTTTAAACACGTGTGCTAGGTATATGTTTTAATGTCAAATTGAAACCATTTACCGACGTTTCGCCATCAATTACATGAGGAATCTTCAGAGATCCTTACTTCCTTACTTTGCAAAATTTGAACATTAAATTCAGCTTATTTAGTGTTCCAATCTCACAGAGTAAAGATTCCTGAAGATGCCTTATGCAACAAATGGCAAAACATTGGTAAACGAGTTTAATTTGACACATTTCAAACCAAAGAACTAAAATTCCTCAGTTGACCAAAGACATAAAGGCTTCTGTTTTATGTAAGTTAAGTAATTAAGTAAATTCTGAATATAAATTATAATTAGGCAATATTTATAATAAAAATATATACCTATAAATAAATAAATAAATAAAATAAATTATTTGTTGTGGCAAGAGAACTTTAAGCAAAATTAAATATTTGAGAGATTATAAGTTTGTGTAAAATTTGTACAATGTGTCCTAGGATAGATGTTACAAGAAGACAAATGGACAAAAAATTTTGGAATTTTTAAATGTCTCTGTCAATTACATTTTTTTACTCTCATGCTTTAACTTCAAATTTTGACATAAAATTTAATTCTCTACAACATTTACTTAATACAATTTTGTTTTATTTTTAAAAATAAAAGTAGTTTGCTCCTGGGAATTTTTCATATTTTAAGTTATAACTCGCCCTGTATAATACCAATTGAGGTAAAATTTTGTATTTATTAGTTTTGGACCATGCAACCAGCCTTTCCCAAATTTCGTTTAAGAATTCCAAAATTTTTGGTCTATTTGTCCTTTTGTAACACCTATCCTGGGACACACTGTATGTATAAACTTACTATCTATAATAATACTTTAGCATTTTCTAGAACTTACAAATTTAAGCTAACTTTTCACTTTAAACTTTCAACTTTAAATTAAATAGCTTGTTAAACGCAAATACAAACTCTAACAAATACTGGTTTAAATTTTCAAATAATTATTGTTTATTTTTGGTAAATTTATTTTACAATTATTTATGTTCAAAAAGGCAGTGTAATTCAAGAAAGGGAAGAAGGGGATGGTCAGGAAAGTATTCCTCAAAAGAAAGTAGACGATGATGAAGACAAGAAAAATCCTCAATATATCCCAAAAAGAGGTACATTTTATGAACATGATGACAGAACAGCTGATGATGTGTAAGTTTTCCTTTTTTGTTTATAAAAAAATTACAGAATTTTTTAAAATATAATGATATCTAAGACAACATGTATTAATATTGTACCAGTTCTTTTCCACTACTAACTTTGGAAGAAGAAATTATTTCTACCACTAAAGGAAAGGCAGAACTATTTGCTAAACAATTTGCTGCCGATTCAACCCTTGACCCTCCCGTAAATCATCCAATTCCAGCCATTACCCCAGTTCCTCATAATATGCCTGATATTATTTTTAAGTTAAAACACATTTAGTGTATCTTTTCTTTCCTTAACACCAAGAAATCGTGTGGGCTGGACGGCATATCAGCAGTCGTTTTAAAAAATGTGCTCCTGAACTTGCACCAATCTTAACTCGGCTCATTCGAATTTCTTAAGACATGGGTATCTTTCCGGAGAGCTGGAAAGCTGCATGTGTTCAACCTATTCCCAAGAAAGGATCTAAATCTCTTCCATCTAACTATAGAGCAATTTCAGTTCTCTCAGTCCTTTGTAAAGTAATGGAAAAATTCATTAATTTACAACAAGTTCTTAAGTATTTAGAAAAACCCAAGTTTTTGACTAGGTCTGCGGCATGCCGCACTTCTTAATAAACTTCCCTCCTATGGTCTTTCAACTAAACTCTGTACTTGGCTCTCTAGTTATATATCTGATCGACGTATATCAGTTATTGTGGACGGCCATTTTTCAAGCTTTCACCAAGTTAATGCTGGAGTGCCTCAGGGCTTGGTACTGGCACCAACATTGTTTCTTCTTCACATCAACGACGTTCTCTCGTCCACGACTAATTCCATTCATAGTTTCGCCGACGATAGTACCCTTCACTCAAGTTTTTAAGTTCCTAAACCCATCACTAAACTTGATTTGGAAAACAAACGCAGAGTGATTCAGATATCTCTTCACAGGATCTTAATTTAATATTTGATTGGGGCGCCAAAAATCTCGTCCATTTTAATGCATCCAAAACACAGTCATGTTGCTTGTCGCGAAAAGAGTCATCAAATACCCATCCTCTACCTATGAGCAGCCAAGTTTTACGGAGCAAACCACGTTTAATTTTGTGGGTGTTACATTTAAAAGTAACCTTAACTGGCATAAACACATTGTATCTATAGCCACGGCAGCTTCAAAAAAGCTTGGATTACTCTTTCAACCCAAAAAGTATTTTTTCCCTTCTAATTTATACACTTTATATGTGTCCCAAATCCGACCTCCTTGGAATATTGTTGTCATATCTGGGGCATGGCGTCCCCACAACCCTAAGCATTCTTGATTCCATTCAAAGAAGAGCTATTCGTCTCATTCAAAAATTCAAAATTCAGAATTATTTATTGATGTCAACATACACATACAAATGTATTTACACAAGTCAGCAAGGTTAAAAAAATAATAATTATAAAACCTTATCCTATACATATTAAAAAAGAAATAATAAACAAACATTATTTTAAACAAACAATATTAAAATACTTATACTAATTCAAAAGAATACTTACACAATACAACAGTTTAAAATATAAAAACACGAAAATAATTTCTAATTAAAGTTAAAATTATACCCAAGGTATTCCTGTATTGAATAAAAACAGTTTTCAGTCACTATTTGCCTAATTGTGGTAACAATTTTTTCTCAGACAAGATTCTAATACTTTCTGGCAATACATTAAAAAATTTATTGCCCAATATCCCGGTCCAGTTTGACACCTTCTCAGACGCCAGTATGCCGGTATCATGTTTTGTTTATGCCTGGTGTCATAACTATGCATCTCCTCATGACTTGTGTAGAGTTTGATATTTTTCTTTAAAAACGAAGATTTTCAAAATGTACTGTGATGGCACAGTGAGGATTCCAAGCTTTCTTTCTTATTCATTAATAATCCTTCACTTACAGAAAGGCTTCCCTCTCTTGCCCATCGTCGGGCTGTGGGGGATTTATCGCTTTTTTATAGGTAGTCCCATGGCTTCTGCTCTAAAGAATTGTCCAGTATAGTTCCTTCACTTACGGTCCCCTACAGAGAAACTCGTGGTGCCGCGCGTATGCATCCCTGTAGGGTCCAACTAGACAAGCCCCGAACTTCCCACTTTGATCGTTCTTTCATCCCTAGAGTTTCTAGAATGTGAAACCTGCTGCCCGCGGAGGTCTTTCCTTCCCCCAAATTTTCAAGTATTTAAGTCCCGTGGCAACAAACTCTCTTACCTCGCTTAAGACACCCACGGTACGTTAGTATTTAGGCTTTTAGCCTTCGTGGCTTGTTCAAAGATAAAAGAAGATGGAAAAAAAATATAGTAACGATTTTTTAAACCCTCAGGGAATATTTATGTTTTTATACAAAAAAAGTTACCACCAAGACATTAAATAAAGCTTATTTATATTAAGCAGAGGATAATTAAAGAAATAACATTGACTTCAACAAATTAACAGTAATTTTCTATTTGATTTATTTTGTATGTAATATATCACAGTCCAATGATCTTTTTAATTTAAAATAATTCAACCAAAAAGAAATAACACGATCTTAAATATATTATGTATATTATGAATACTATAAATTTTGAAAGTTACTAAATAATGTTTCTATACGCATGAATTTTAATAAATGAAAATGATTTTAGAGAAAATCAAGAACCAGCTGATCCAGAGAAAACTGATAAGGATGGAAAGAAAAAGTGTGGCAGGATAAAAAGGAAAGATGGTCTCATGACAGGTAAATCATTCTTTATTTTTTAATTTTGTCTTCGTTTCATAATTCTAACATAATTTTTCTAATTGAAGAGCCTAGTTTTAAGGTGTACAATATCCATTACTACTTTTAATAGAACAGTGGGATAAATGTCCCAATAGTTGTATTTTTACCACGCTTTTATTAGCTTGGGTTGTATGTATGTATGTATGTAACGGAATCTTTAAGCTTAATTTTCACCAACTTCCAGCGATTCAATTTCTTTGAAACTTTGCATACATATTATGGACCCATGACAATGCAATAATCTGCAAACAGTATCCCGTTATCCTGATCGCCAGGATAAATAAATTACTTTATAGATTTTCTGTAGGAGAGTAACAAAGAAAGAGCTAGTGCGCGATCTGCACATGCGTGCAGTTTCGGACGTACTCTCAACATAAGGCTGACAGAAACTTGTTCGGAGTAGTTGCGTTCAGAAACCCCATGCAACAGTGAAGCTTTAAATGAAATGATTAGATTACGAAATAGTTCGTGAAACATTTCAATATCACATGTCCGCAGAAAACGAATTGATATATCGAACTTAGAAATGAAAGATAAATAATAGTTTAAAAAAACTAAAAAAACACACTTTTATATGCAACCAAACTAAAAATTAGAAAATAATTTTTCATTACAAAGAGTTTGTATTACAGTAATAAAAGGTGAAACAATGAATCATAATTATATACCTAAAATAGAATTATAATAAAATTTAAGATAATAACAGAATAATTCACTTCAGAATAAAAGCGCCTAAAAAATTATGATCAAGGCTGTATTTAAATTTAAAAAATAACCTCAAAATTTTTGACACACCCTATATAATAGCAATTTATATCTTTTTTCTACCCTTCATGACAGTACTAATATGTAACTTTTTTGTTTTCTCCAATTTTTTAAATTAAGCCATGGGAACTTTTAAAATTTTAAGTTTTGAAAAAATTATTACAATTTTTTGGTACATTCTATATTACTTAAAGATACATATTTTAATAACTATCCTTATGGTAGGGGAGCCCAAAAGGGGATTTCTGAAGTTTCAACAGCGCGTCAGAAAAATATACCGGAGGATACTTTGTACCCCATTAAATACCTCCACCAAATATGAGCCCCGTATACAGGGGCGATCGTTAAAAACAAAAATATATCCATCAGAAATTGTCGTGCGCGTCAGATTAAGATAGGGTGAGTTAATTACATGCTAAAGAGTGTATATTTCACTAATTTGACAATTTGAGAGTAACATAAAGAAAGCGTAGGGCTATAAAGTTGTAAAAAAACGTCATTTTGACATGCTTGAGCGTGGTTATTTTTTTAAATTTTGAAGAAAATAATTCAAGGATAACGATATATATATATATATATATATATATATATATATATATATATATATATATACATATAAACCGTCCTTCCGACCTCCAAAATACTATATATACACGTCGTTGTGACCTCATATATAACGTACTTCCCTCCGAAATCGGAGGTCACAAGGTTTTGCCTGTTTCTTTCCGCCTTTCACCACTAGAAGGCAGATACTGCATTTTGCCAAAAATTTTAGTAGGGGTCACTTTACTTATATATATCTACACTTTTGGGTGGTTAGTTCATGGGTTTGCCGCCGGCGCTGGCATCGGTTTTTAATTTCGAGAACTTGCCGTCGTTACAGCCTCCGGCCGTATATCTGCCCATCCATCATAATAATACATCTTAGTAGCCTCCGATTTTGGCAACGCCGCATTAAAAGCCTTGGGGTTCTCGCGTAACATTAAGGATATTTTTGGACATTTATTTGTAAGTTGTCATTAAGATAGGGTGAATTCTAGTGAAATGGTTTATATTGACCATGCGCTGATAATTTATTGATAAGTTTTACAGTATGACTTCGATCATTTGTCTAGGAAATATACCTAATGCGTGTAAAAATTAGCAATCTTGAATTAATTTATACCCAATTTGTCATCTAGGCCAAACGACATTTAATGAAAAAACTATTGCGGAAAATTATCGGCATACGTGTAGGTCTGTTCTTCGATCGTCCTAAAGAAAAAGCTTCAATTTCGCTATTGTTAAAAAAATACAAGTTGTAAAATAATCGTACTTAGTGTGTTATGAAAGATTATTTATCGCTCCTGTACCGATTAGATGGGATAATAATTATTATTGTTCCGAGATGACTAATTTTTGTACTCTCCATGTATATTTTCTAGTAATTTATTTCTACAGTGCATTTCTTTAAAGTCCCCCACCCCATCTTGTATTTCTCAAACGGATTAATTATAAAAAGGTAAACTTTGAGATATGAAATTGATGCATTGAAGATATGTTCTGTAGTTCGGCGGATTCATTTAATGGATGGTAATTAGTTGGGTACTCGCCAAAACTGAAAATAAAAGTACTAAACCAAAAAAAATTAAAACAAGTAAAAAGATAGGTACTTTAAAATCGACGTTTCTGTGGCGAATCTGCCACTGTTGTCAAGGTAAATTAAATACAAATAATAAAAATAAAAATTTACTATTATTAGGTTTTAAAGTTAAAAATCTTTATGTTTTTTAGGAGATTCTGAAATGTCAAGACATCAATTTCATATCCCATAATTTTACTTTTTTAAGTTGATCCGTTTAAAAAATAAAAGGGAGGGGGACATTAAGGAAATGCACTTTATGTCTAAATATGAAATAATTAAAAAAACTTTTAATATCAACATATCACCTCATTACAAATTATATGATCTAAAAGCTTGTTGCGAGATTTTTCTTTGTAGATAAACAAATAAATTAAATGACTCGATCTATTTTAAACTAAAAAAATACGAGTAACTAAGTTTCGCGACAAGCTTTTAGATCATATAATTTGTGTAATAAGGTGATATGTTGATATTTGAAGTTTTAAGGAAAAAAGTTTATTTAATTTTCTTTTAGTACATTTAATACTTTGACCGCCACGCCAAATTTTATTAATGGGTCTTCTAGGCCACACAGAAATGTACTGATATTCCTTCCTTAGTATAATAACAATTTTAACGTAAAAAACCTAACCCACCTAACTTCAAATAAAAATACTGTGCTAAGAAATTTTCTACAGTACCTTACGACACGCGAGGGTGAATTCCATTTAAAAATGCATTAAAAGTGTGCTACTTTAGTACACACGAAGCAAAATATATAAATTCGACTGTGTATATCAGAATATTCACGTGACGCTTTTGACCCACCGCATGTGTATACGCAAATATACATATGGCATTCAAAGTGTTAAATAAAAACTAGTTTTAAAATTTCTTTTTGCTTTAAAAATTATTTTTATTTCGCTATCGCTGGATACGTTTCTTAGTCCGTTTATCTTTAGCTTTGTACAAGGTCGTTTGCCGATTTATTTTAAACAGTCTAGCTGTAAAATGAATATACATTTGTATTCGACTCCAAAAACTCCAGTCAACTAAAAATTCAGACGAATTGCAGCAACAAAGTTTAACTAACATCGTAATCTCAGTAAGTCCTATTATTTGATACCCAAATTGTAGAAAAGCATAAGAAAATGGTCCACTATTTAAAGTAAGGTCAATGTATTCTTCAAGTTACTCTCAGCAAACCCTTTCATTTGATACCCATCCTGTAGAAGTATAATTAAACAAACTAGTTCGCTATCTTGAGTATCCTGCCATATTGGATTAAAAATAACGTTACTTTATTTTTTGAGTTATTCTTAGCAAGCCCTTTCATTTGTCACCCACATTGTAAGACTAGTGTAAAAAGCACAGGGATGTGTTATTTAATTGGTTTGAAGCGCCACAGATGATCATACAAACATGTAACTTTTACACGAAACCATATTTATGCGATCTTTTAAGACATTAAAAAAAAAGATTTAACCAACCTGAACTAACCATGACCCCCAATGTGTCAGTTTTGCTTGACCGTCGGTAGCGCTTCAAACCCATCAAATTATACGTTTCTGTGCTTTTTCCTGTAGTCTCATGTAGGGGGCATTAAAAATAACTAGTCCGTCATTTTTAAAACTTTGCAATATTGGATTTAAAATAACTCACTATATTTTTTAAGTTCCTCTTAGCAAGACCTTTACTTCGATACCCATATTGCAAATGTGTATTAAAAATACCTAGTTCGCCATGTTAAAAGTTTGCCATATTGGGTTAAGGGTAACGTCACTTTATTTTCGAGTTTCTCTTAACAAGCTCCTTTATTTGATATCCATATTGTAGAAGTGCATTAAAAATAACTAGTCCGCCATTTTTAAGAGTTCGCCAGATTGGATTAAAAGTAACGTTCCTTTATTTTTCGAGCTACTCTCAGCAAACCCCTTAATTTGATACCCATAGTGTTAAAGTACTTACATTAAAAATAATTAGTCCGCCATTTTTAAAAGTAGGCCATATTTGGATTGACATCACTTTATTTTTTTAAATTACTCTTAGTAAGCCCTTTCATTTAATACCCAAATTTTAAAAGTGCACGAAAAATAACTAGTCCGCCATTTTTAAAAGTCCGCCATATTGGATTAAGAGTAACGTAATTTTAGTTTTCGAGTAACTCTCAGTAAGCCCTTTTATCATATACCCATATTGTAGAAGTGCACGAAAAATAACTAGTCCGCTATTTTTAAAAAGTCCGCCATGTTGGATTTAGAATGACGTTACATAGCTAAAAATGAATTGTCATCCAAACTTAACGTTTCTACCAAATTTTTGCTCAATCGGAAGAATAAATGCTTTAAAATAGAGTTGCAAGATTTGACTCGTACATACATACATGCATACATACATTGCAAGTTAAATAAAAGCTTTTAAAAAAGCAATATAACTTGTCTATGCAATGTATCTCTCTGTACATTAAAAAATCCATTTTGTTATTAAGATGTTGCATTCTTTTGTCTTTGTTATAACACTAAGTTTATTATAAATATATATCAGAATAATTCAAATTAATATAAGAAACATAGTGCCCTCCACGGATCTGGCAACGCCGCTGGAGGTCATAAAGCCAAGATTATTTCTCATAATTTATACATATATGAAATGGAGGTAACAGAGACTATAAATTTTATAAATAATATATGTAAAAATTAAAAACTAAAATCACTACCCCTCTTTTGCAAAATGGGTTTGCGATGTCCCCCAATACATATATAGAAAAATTATTTTATTCTGACTAATGCTTTACGTGGAGGGTAGTCCGCCTATCTTATTACCCGGAGGTAACAGCGTATTAGGTATACATATATATATATATATATATATATATATATATATATATATATATATATATATATATATATATATATATATATATATATATATATATATATATATATATATATATATATATATATATATATATATTATATAATTTAATACAATTTGAACGATTTCAACAAGCCGAAATAATAAAATAAATTTTTTGATATACTTAAAAGTCTATACCCGCTTAATGCCCTGATCATCTAAGCTTTGCAACCCAATAGGTCTCTAATACGCTCAAGTAACTACAAATTTAGCATCTTGGGCTCCTCAATTATTAGAATTTATTGAAAAAGTAGGGGTTGCCAGTATACAGAGTGTGACAAAAATTTTGAGGTTATTTTTTAAATTTAAAGATAGCCCTGAGTCAAGGCATAGGTGTACCAAAAATGTGTTCTAGCATGTACTTTACATATGTTTTGTTGTTGGCCTTAAAAATTGACTATTCTTTAATAATTTTGAGTCTGAATATTAATAATCATGTTTTGCAGATTTAATGATCAGGAACAAACTCCAAAATCCAGAGCAGAACTTATAGCCATCTATGGCTATGACATTCGTAATGAAGATGGACCCCAAGAGCCAGAAGACGTAGAAGATATGGGTAAGTCAGATCATTTAGTCTTAGCTATGATATTAAGGGTAATGTTACATTACACCGGTCAAAAAAAAAAAAGTGTGTTTTTGTTCTCATGCTTAAATTCTGATTCTAGATATTAAAAACCCTTAAATTTTTATTTACTTAAGTAAACATAAAAGAAATACAAAAAAGAAAATGGTACGTCATTGCTTTTTCCAAAAATAAAAATCATTTTTTATGCAACAAATTTGACATTAAAAAATATATATATTTATATATATATATAAAGTATTTTACTACCTTTAGAGACAGTCATCATCGGCAGGATTTAATATCCTACCGCTGGACAATGAAACTTGTCTAATAAGTAGACGCTGGTTTTCTGTGTTATTCATCACGACTCGATACAGCCTCACTGAGGAGTTCCTGTAAGGCAGGCGAAACCGGTCTGGGGAGAGAGTCGTGGTGGATAGCATAGAAAAGCAGGATGCAGGATGTTTTCTATTGACTGTCTTTAAAGGGAGTAAAATACTTTGTATAATACACCAAGACATGGAGTTTTTAATAATGATTTTTATTAAAAAAATACATATATATATATTATACTTATTTTGGGCTAAAAGCAACTAAAATTTAATATGACACAAGACAGACACAAAAATCGTTTTGACCAGTGTTATTATAATAGAATTATAATCATTTAGTCCCTCTGTAAGAGCATCATTGTTTCTACAGGTTTTCATTAAATGTGATGATATTTAAAAGTGCTTTTATTAGTCCAAAGGAAAGGGTATAAAAAATGAATAATATGTGTTATATTTTTTCTGCTTCCTAGGAAATTCAGGTGAGATTATTTATAAATTTGTGTGTATTGTCAGTGTGGTTCCATATTTAATATTAGCTTTGTTCGCGGGTCTAGTAATGAACTGATTCTGAACCAGAACCGAACTGGTTTAGAATTGTTTGAAAGCGCATGTCTAGTTATTTATTAGTTCGGAATTTTTATTTACCGTGAACGATTTTCTATACAGCTGAGGATGTATTCTAACCTAGCCATTTGGTTAGGATTTTTCATGGTTAAATTGGATACTACAAAAAAAAATTAAATTCAAACAAAAAGGTAAATTGTTATACTGTCGAAAGCCACTCGAGGTCTCTCGGCGGAAGACGAAGGATTCCCTGCCTTCCCTGCCTCCCTCGTTTTTAACATAACTATGTGTATTTAACTAAAGATTAAATTCAAACAACAAGAAATAGTAAAAATCTTGTAATATTGTCTTTATTTTTTAATTAAATCTTTATTTATTTTATTGCATACATACATACGGAATACCATTAAAAATCCTTTGTTTATATACGCTCAGAATTACAAAAATATTAAAAAAAAATATACAGCAGGTATATTAACCCGCATAAAAAGTGGCAATAAACTGTAATACAACGGTTTATTTCTGTACCACAAAAATAGAAAACAGCTGACCATGTCGACAATGTGCATGAAATTCCGAACTGAACTTTTAGTTTCTACAAAAATCCCAGGACTGCTAATCAGGTTACGAACCGGTAACGAACTGATTCCATTGTAACCCGCGAACACAGAACTGTTACTAAAAATTCAGGATTTTACTAACCGCGAACGCTGCTTTTTCACTGCGCATGCGAATAGTCCCAGAACCGGTTCAAAATCGAACCCGCAAACAAAGCTATTAAATATAACTTAATAGAGCAAAATTTTATTGAGCAAGGGAATTTTCAAATATGTTTAGTACCCTAAGGCCCAGTTGTAAAAAGCAGGTTTAAACTTAGTTTTACTATTGAAAGAAATTGAGATTTTTGAGAAAGTTCAAAGGCCTAGCCTCAAATTAAGTTTAAACCTGCTTTATACAACAGGGCCTAACTATAGATTAAATCTATTCAGCTTTAATTGTCCACGGAATTATTATTAAGAAATTCATTTATTTTTTCATTGAGCACATTAAAAGTTAGTAATAAAATCTTCCATTTCATCAAATACTGAAGTCCAACATTATTTTCTAGCCGTGGTCCAAACAAGTATACCCGTAACTGGGAAGATGAGGACGCTTATTCTAAACCACCCCTACTCATCTCCCAAAGGGGTGTTACCAAATCCGGCAGGCAGAAGAAAAATAAAAGTACTGAAGAATTTCCGCCATTAGGAAGTGGAGGTAAGAGTGTTGTAATAGTTTTCTTTATTAATTTTTATAATTTTTTTATTTGTTATTTAATTAGTTCTTTTTTAAAGACACAAATTTAATAATATAAATTTTTAGTAAGAAATAATAGAGCCAGAACAAAGTCTAGATCATCAGACTCCAACCAAGAAGATAATCAACAAAGTTATAAAGAAAGTGAAGGAAATGAAGTACAAAATAGAAAGTCATTTGAAAGGTATGATAAAATAAAGTGCTCGCCAAAAAAATCGGGACAAGCAATTTTTATCACCATATTTAACTTGTAGTAACTTTGGAAATAAAAATATTTTAAGCTGCGGATTTCGGTATGTTAATGCCCATTTCGTCTAAATGACATGGCCCAAAATTATTTTTGAAAAATAATCAAATGTTCATGGTATACAGGGTGGTCAATGAACAGATGCAAAATTACAAAAAGTTTAGAGGTGTGTGATTCCGGTAATAATTTTTTTTTCGCATTTAATTATAGGTCATTAGTAAAGTAATATCAATATCTCCAGACGTTTTTGCCAGTTTTTTTATTACAGCCCTTTAGACCCAGAGACACTACTAAACAAAAAATGTGTCAAAACTTTGCTTCCAATATCTTTAAAACGCTGTAACTTAAAAACGGCTTTACCGATTTCGACCAGGTTTTCACATTCTGAAAGTTTATTTTCTAGTTCTGGTCTTGGAACAAGTGTTGGGAACAAATTTTTTCTATGAGTGTTTTGAAAAGTAGAAATTCTTTACTCTAATATTTCTTAACGTCAAATAGTATTTTATTGTTTTGACGTTTATTTGTCGTTGCTATACAAACCAATTACCTTTTCTAAGGTGAGATTGTGTGCGTAAAATTGAACTTTGCCCAGGAAAACGAAGAGTTTAAAGTTGTAATCAATTCTGAAAGTTTATTTTCTAGTTCTTTTTTATTACCTAACCACTTAATTGGTAAATGGCCATTTCTATAAAATACAGGGGTCAAACAAAAAGTAAAGATAAAAATTGCACAAAATATGGCTATTGTTCGTTTTAAGCTATGACAATTGGGCTGTACGTTGTTGTTTGGTTGGAAATTTGGTCAATATGCAGCTTCGGTCAGTACCTCTGGACGGTTTTTTTACTTTTTCGATTAGTGCCTTTTGGCCACAGATACACTACCAGGCAGATCCATTGTCCTAAAATGTGTCTTTTGTGGATTTTTGATGTGATCTGGAAATTTTAAATTAATTACTACTAAATGATTTTTTTTTCATTACAGGGTAATCAAACAAAACTGACTCTTTCATTATACAGGGTGTTTCAGATTTTAATCGGGAAAATTTAATAGACGATAGAACATGAAAAAATAAAAAAAAGTCTATATAAACATGTATGTTTTAAAGCTTCGTTCTCGAGATACCGGGTGTTAAAGTTTTGGAAAAAAATAGTTTTTTATTCATAGCTCAAAATCCCTTGGCCGATTTTCCTTAAACTTGACAGGTTTGTGTCTCATGATAAGAGGTATCATTTGATGTAATGAGATTTACCGTAATTATTGCAGTGGCGTCCCAGAGGGTAATCTAGTTAGTAAAGATGGAAAAATAATGGTACGCCACTGCTTCAAACCAAACAACAACGTACAGCCCAATTGTCATAGCTTAAAACGAACAATAGCCATATTTTGTGCAATTTTATCTTTACTTTTTGTTTGACCCCTGTATTTTATAGAAATGGCCATTTACCAATTAAGTGGTTAGGTAATAAAAAGAACCAGAAAATAAGCTTTCAGAATGTGAAAACCTGGTCGAAATCGGCAAAAGCCGTTTTTAAGTTACAGCGTTTTAAAGATATTGGAAGCAAAGTTTTGACCCATTTTTTGTTTAGTAGTGTCTCTGGGGCTAAAGGGCTGTAATCAAGAAACTGGCAAAAACGTCTGGAGATATTGATATTACTTTACTAATGACCTATAATTAAATGCGAAAAAAAAATTATTACCGGAATCACACACCTCTAAACTTTTTGTAATTTTGCATCTGTTCATTGACCACCCTGTACACCATGAACATTTGATTATTTTTCAAAAGTTACTACAAGTTAAATATGGTGCTAAAAATTGCTTGTCCCGATTTTTTTGGCGAGCACTTTGGTTACTACCAAATGCGCAAAGTAATACTTTCCCGCACGCAGAAACAGTTAGAGGAACGAAGTGAAGCAGAGTTTTAATAAGCGTTAAATGTGGGAAAGACACTTGGAACAAGTGTTGGGAACAAATTTTTTTCTATGAGTGTTTTGAAAAGTAGAAATTTTTTACTCTAATATTTCTTAACGTCAAATAGTATTTTATTGTTTTGACGTTTATTTGTCGTTGCTATACAAACCAATTACATTTTCTAAGGTGAGATTGTGTGCGTAAAATTGAACTTTGCCCAGGAAAACGAAGAGTTTAAAGTTGTAATCATATTGCTTAAAGAAAAATTATTTCTGAAAAACTTCATTTTGTTTTGGAAAATGTTGTATTTTTCAGTATTAATAGATGTTAATAAAGTTACTGTTTCTCTATGCAATCATTTTTGTTAGGAATATATTTTTCTGAGAAATCAACAATTTGAAGAAAAAGTAAAATATTTCATGGTTTCTTTTTTTGCAAATTATTAAGTATGACAGTTTAACAAGGATTTTATTTTAGACAAGAGCCCAAAAACAGACGGAACATCAACCACAACAACAACAGTCCAAACCAAACACATACAATAACAGACAATTCACAGAAAATAATCAAGATAGGCAGTCAGATCAAAATCAAAATAGGAATAATCAGTCTTCTAGGGTGGGAAGTGGCAGAACTGTTATACCTAAGAAGGAGATTAAAGATTCAGATTTAATGTAAGTAAAGACTCAGTTTTAGCTTATAAATTTTAATAGTCTAAAATTATTTTTAAAGGAAAAACAAAAACCCTAATTTCACATTTGTGTTCAGCAGAGAAATAAGTATATTCCTACATTCTCAGTAGACTTAAAATTATAATGAAATCACTTAGCTCTTTAGAGTGCTTTTAAAATAAGGTAACAGACCTGAAGGAGTAAGTCCTAACATTCTCTAAATCACTTTACAAGGAGGTTTTCAAAACACCTATACATTTAACAATAATTTATAAATTTTAAAAGATAATTCCAAATAAACATTTTTAATTTACTTTTATCAAAATATCAGCAATGTACAATACTCTAATGTATAAACATAAATAATTATCAATATTACAGAAAAAAATATGAAAAAATAGGGTTTTTATGGAAATACACAAAATTGCATATTTAAAAGTAATTTTTAATTCTAAACAGCTTTTCTTTCTTACAATTTTCAATGTTAGCAAAAATACAGGTACTTTACTCTTTAGCAAACAATACATTTTTGGCCTAACCTTAAAGACGACTGATACAAGTTATTATTTGAGGATTACCATTTAGATTTTGGTTCATGCAAAACATTTTATAAAGAATGGACTTTTTTCGTAAAATTAATAATAAAGAAGTTTTCCATATGACGCCAGCTTATGTGGACACACTGTATATCTTCTTTTTTTAAATTATTCAAATAATATGTATTTTTTTCAGAGGCTTTACCAAAAGACAAAGAGACAAACGAGGAGTAAGAAATGATAACCCGAAAGTTTTGCCTCCTTACAATAAAAAAGAAAATGACTTTATTCAGACACAGAACTTTACTAATAAAAATAATAATGCTAATCAAATTGCCGAAATGGAAAAAGAAATTAGTCAACTTAATATTCAGGTAAAATTGTAAAAACAAAAATCAGTAAATATAACAAAACTGACTCATCAATTTTAGGCGAATAACCAATTCTAAAACGGTATTTACCAATGGATTATGTTGACGTTTAAACAATGTATTATGCGTCAAAGTTGTCATCAATTATTACCGCGGTTTTAATTGGTTGAACGCCTAAAATTGATAACTAACAAACATCAAATTTGATTAAAATTAAGGTAGTTTTATCGTTTTTTTCCAAAATTGAATAACCGAATTTTAATCGAATTTGTTCAAGTCTATATACACATGGTATACTTGCATTATATTGCTTTCTTTTAATTAGATTAAGTTTTTTTAATTATAATATTTCAATGCATAATTATATTTTTAGGATGGTGTTTATAGAGGCGGCAATAAGCAAGGTGGTAACAGCAGTCAAAATAGACAAGGCAGTGTACCACCGCGCCTACAAAATTCCGAACAGAAAGGTTCCAAGAGGTACAGTTCAATGAGACAGAGGTCGCTGCCCGAAACTAACACCCCTCCTGCAGTCAACTTTAGTTTTTATCCAACTGGTAAGTTAAATAATACAGGGTGCGTTTTTAAAAACTTACAATGGGTATATCCTCTAAACCACGGCAAATATTAAAAAATAAAAAATACCGTTTCTATAATACCCGGGGGAATATAAATGATGTATTTTTCGAAACATCTCTATCAACCCCTTAAGCTGCACTCCCAGTCACTTTAAAATCTTAAATGGCAACACCCCTCTTGTGGCACCTCTCTGGAAAGCTCATAAAAAATGCTTTTTGTTGGTCGTTAAAAAGTTTGGGTAAAATCAAATACTACCCTCAAAGTTTAGAAAAATTATGCTTTATTATTCATAAAGAGTACCAGAGAATGTCCAATTACATTAAAATTAAATTAGTTAATAAGCAGTATGGATTTTGCCACAAAAGATCTACAGCAGAACTTCTTTCCTTCGTATCACACTGCTGGAATAAGTCTCTTGAGTTTCTAGGTGAGTCCCGATCGTTGCTCTTGATATATCCAAAGCTTTTGACCAGGTCTGGCATGCCGCACTTCTATGGCATGCCGCACTTCTAAATAAACTTCTCTCCTATGGTCTTTCAACTAAACTCTGTACTTGGCTCTCTAGTTATCTATCTGATAGATGTATATCAGTTATTGTGGACGGTCATTCTTCAAGCTTTCACCAAGTTAATGCTGGAGTGCCTCAGGGCTCAGTTCTGGCACCTACATTGTTTCTTCTTCACATCAACGACCTTCTCTCGTCCACAACTAATTCCATTCATAGTTTCGCCGGCAATAGTACCCTTCACTCCAGTTTTCAGGTTCCTACACCCATCACTAAAACTGATTTGGAAAACAAACGCAGAGCAATGCAGATATCTCTTTCGCAGGATCTTAATTTAATATTTGATTGGGGCGCCAAAAATCTCGTCCACTTTAATGCATCCAAAACACAATCATGTTCCTTGTCGCGAAAAGAGTTACCAAATACTCATCCTTTACTTATAAGCGGCCAAGTTTTAGAGAGCAAAGACGCCTTCATTCTTGTGGGCGTCACATTTGAAAGTAACCCTAACTGGCATAAACACATTATATCTATAGCCACGGCAGCTTCAAAAAAGCTTGGATTTCTCCGAGCCAAAAGTAGTTTTCCCTTCTAATTTATACACTTTATATGTGTCCCAAATCCGACCTCCCTTGGAGTATTGTTCTCATATCGGGGGCACAGCTTCCCCCACAACCCTAAGCATTCTGTATTCTATTCAAAGAAGAGCTATTCGTCTCATTAATGATCCTTCACTTACAGAAAGGCTTCCTCTCTTGCCCATCGTTGGGCTGTGGGGGATCTATCGCTTTTTTATAGGTACTTTCATGGCTTCTGCTCTGAAGAATTGTCCAGTATAGTTCCTCCACTTACGGTTCCCAACAGAGAAACTCGTGGTTCCGCGCGTATCATCCCTATACGGTCCAACTGGACAGGCCCCGAACTTCCCACTTTGTTCGTTCTTTTATCCCTAGAGTTTCTAGAATGTGGAACCTGCTTCCCGCAGAGGTCTTTCCTTCCCTCCCAAATCTTCAAGTATTTAAGTCCCGTGTCAACAAACTCCCTATTACCTCGCTTAAGACAACCACGGTACGTTAGTATTTAGGCTTTTAGTCTTCGTGGTTTGTCCAAAGATAAAAAAAAAAGTTAAGAATCATAAAAAAATTAAAATAATACTTTCTGTAATGCGAACCTGCCCCCATAAGAAGTTCTGGTTTGTTTGTTTTCTTTCTGAATTTTTGTCGAGAAAAAAGTAATAGCAATTGGTCTTTGTTGTTGAGCGTATTAGCTCTACAGGGAGTATTATTTTAATTTTGAATTACTTTTTTATTTATTTATTTATTTATTTAAGCAATATACAGGATACCCCATTATAACATTTTTTACAGATACATAAAATATTAAAAGATAAGTATTAAACATAAAATAAAATTACTTTATACATATATCAGAAAATCATAGTTATAGAATCTACAAATTAACACTTACATTAACCACTTAATAGTGATCTGAAGCATTGCTTTCGAAAGAGATTAAGTGAGCTTCCAAAAGGATCTATACTAGGATGAGCATTCAAATATGCTAGGGAACGTGAGATTGGAGCATGAAAAAAAATTAATTTAATTGACATTTTCTAGTACTCTTTATGAATAAAGTAGTATTTGATTTTATCCCTACTCTTTATTACAAACGAAAAGCATTTTTCATAAGCTTTCCAGAGAGGTGCCACAAAAGGGGTGTTGCCATTTAAGATTTTAAAGTGACTGGGGGTGCAGCTTAAGGGGTTGATAGAGGTGTTTCGAAAAATACGTCATTTATATTCCCCTAGGTATTATAGGAACGGTATTTTTTTATTTTTTAATATTTGCCGTGGTTTGGAAAATATATCCATTGTAAGTTTTAAAAACGCACCCTGTATATTTTTTTGTTCCTGATTTTTCCATTATGTGATTTTTTTCTTTAGATTATAATTCAACAGCTCCTCCACCGGCTACTCAGCAGCCATTACTGCCTAACCCTCTGGCGCCCCTGACCAATATGGTATCTCCCCAAGTTCCAGTGACTGCAGCTCCACCTCCTTATTACAGGTAAGTAAAAAATTTGCCTTTGATTATTAGGGTGGGTCAAAAAATCGACTGTTTTGATTTTGACTTCTGACACTGAAAAGCTGGTTCCTGGGTACCTCCAGACAATGCTCGGCAACGATAAGGTTCTTTATTTTAATAGGAAGATCCCGCCTCATTACAGTTTTATGTATTTTTCTCTCAGTCCCGAAAAAAAATCATATCTTTCCATTTGTTAATAATATAACAAAACCCTTAAAAAGGTTTCTTAAACTTTTTTTAATAAATCTAACAAAATCCAGTTTGTTACATGATTACTGTATAATGAGATATGAATTTTTTCGTATGGGAATGAGAAAAATGTGCACAACTGTAAAAAGGGAAATATTCCTATTAAAATGAAGAGTTTTTCATTGTCAGGCGTCAAAATAAAATTGTCGATTTTTTTACCCACCCTCTTGTTTATCTTTGTTAGATATATGGTCAAAACATGAGCTTTTCTTTAAAAACACATAGGAAGTCACACCTTGTAGAATCAACGTCTTATTCTGAAACTTCTTGTATTTAATGTTCGATATGTATGTCCTTTTACAGGCACCTTTTCCTCCACCAGCAGCTTTTGCAGCCCAACCTCCACCCCAGGCGTTTTTGCAAGCGGCACCGCCACCGTTTTTGGCAGCACCAGCTGCTCAGGCTCAGATAGTCAGCTATGTTACCCAGCCACCGCAAGCCTTTGTGCCAGGATTCCAAGGACAAGTTTAATACTGTGGTAAGTAGCTACATTTCTTTATTTTTAGTACCTGTATTGTATCTTTACATGATGTTTAGGACATTAAACATAATAGTAGGGGAGGTAGCGCTAGATTTAAAAAGTCATTTTATTCAGGCTGTAAATTTCATAAGTTACAGTTGTATTCTTATATTTAACAGCGGCAAGCGTCAGCTACCCAAGTAGCGGTGGATTCAACGATGGCAGCATCTAAAAGTAGGAAAAAAGTAATTTTTATACCGTGTCAAAATTTTTAACAGGGTCTTCTGGATGATTTTAAACAACAAAATAATAGTCAACTGTATTGAAGATGGTGGATCATACGTCAATTACGTATATAAAGATATCAAAAAATTTAATTACAAACTCATTTTATATGTCATGAAATTTATACAGTTGAATATTTATATTGCCAAAATATTTTAAAAACCGTTAGCTGGACTTTTAATGGGGGAAAGACCGTCAGTCAGCGCCATAAATATGCCGCGCCAAAATTTGTATTTTTCTTAAACGTGTTTATGGCCTATTTTCGTGTATTGCAATTAATTAAAAACTGCATTATACTATAAGGATAGTTTCATCTGAAAAACCCTGGCTGCCACAGGTCACAGGTGCTTATTTGTCAACGTCAAGAATTTTAAAAAATACCTTTATTACTAGAAATATTATATACATTTTTAGCATATAATAGAATTTGAAGCCGTTCTTCTGATAAAAACCTCGTTATAAAACTGTCTCACAAATATTGAAAAGGATTAAAATTACTTTCTGTCACTTTTTTAACTTCTTTCATATGCTGCCACCGTTGACTCCACCGCAGGAGCAGTGACTGACGCCTTATTGCTGACTATCTAACACTATTTTACTGCTAAAAATAAAATTCATTCAGTATAAAATTGGTATGAAAAACATAGCGTTCCTCGCCTACTATAAAATTGAGTAAAATAGAATAAAAATAGTTATAGTTTCATTTATTCAAATAAAACCTTTAAGAAGAAAGAAAAATTACCAGTTTTGTAGAAAATAAATCTATGGTGGGTGGGCAAACGAGTCTCAAGTCAACATTCACTGAAAATCAGTATTAGGTAATTTTGTCTACATGTTAAGTTCCTGCATCCATTGATCCAAACAGTATATTATGTTATAAAACCGTTGTAATCACGCTAGACCTGTATTTCTGCTAAATAGTACACAAATTTATTATAAAATTATCAGCATTAAAATTGTTTCAGCGATTTTTCAATTTTTGACTTATACTCGTTTGCCCACCCACCATAGAAATATTCAATGCAAAATATAGATTCTATATTTTATTACCTTACTATCACACATGGCAAGTCTGCCACCATTACATAGCCCCACAAAAGAAAAAGTTGAAGGTCTGAATGACTAGACCATGGTATCTTTATGTTGGTCGTTTTGACCCCATCAGGCCAAAAACGTCACTTGGCTGGTTTCTGCAATAAACAATTCAATTATGATATTTTTATTTTTTGGGGGTCCCTGAATCTGAAACCGTGGTAAAAAAAGCATTTAATTTTTCATTTCAAGGTCAAATCATCAGAAGTTCAAAAATAAACCAAAATCCTGACATCTTAAAATATTTTGGGTTGATGAATCGGAATCCTTATTTAAATTGACCCTCGCCTGGATTCTGGATACCGTGAGTCCAAAAACATAAAGATACCATGATTTTGGTCTACTATTAATGATTTAACCCTAAAATGACCCTGACCATGACCTGATGGGGTCAACTGACCCCGGATTCGGATTCAGCGACTCCAAAAACATAAAAGATACCACGGTTTTAGTCTATTTTTGATGATTTGACCTTGAAATGACCGTGACCACGACCTGATGGGGTCAAACTACCCATTTTAGCTATGTAAAATTTGAATTAAAAATTAAAAGAAGTGTAAGTTTGGAAGTTTGCAAAAAATCCTGCTATTTTTTGTGAGTCACGTTTAAGGTCATTTTTTTTTAATATTATGGGTCACTTAGCCACTTTTTTATTCACAAATTTGAGTAGGAAGCCCTTTTTTTGGCAATAACTCGATATACGAGCCCTGTCTCAGTGAAGTTGGCCCAACCAGCTAAAATATGTAATTATGTCAGGTTTTTTTTGATTCCTCTAGGAATGTCCCAAAAATTTAAACTATTAAAACTTATTGAAAGGTTAAGTGGGCACTAAAAAAAAGTATTCCCAACTGTTTTAACATTCATTTAATGGTTTAAACCATCTTAAATGTGGTTGTATTGGCACAATTTTTCTGGGTTATGATTTGGACCACCCCTGTGGATACTTTGCGGGACTGCAAACTTTAAAGGTAATTCTATCTTTTAAATATATGTATTTTTAATCAAATAACCCATGTTTCGATCTTCTATCTATGTTTTTTTAAAAGAGATTTATTATAATGTGTTTTTTATTATCCAGTGACGTCACTTTGGAAAACCCTAAATCCAAAAGCGGTGACCCCCCAAAATTTTTATGAAAGTAATACCAGTAGGAATAGGACTCTAGTTTTTAAAGAATTTTTATGATTTATGGGATGAATGTAACAAAAAATAAGAAAATAGTTAGTCTATAACTAGTGTTAAGCATTTAAGTGGTTGCCATCATGAATTTCGTTAAAATTCAGCAATGAAGCAAAACGTGCCAAGTCAATTTTGGTTTATCTGCAGTTGAAGTCTAAATAACGAAGAACTTAAGCTTTATGGCTATATATAAAGTTTTTCGAAACACTGACTATTAACTGCTTTGTGTTATTTAGGTTGTCTAGATCCCCATTTTTATTAGCTGTTTGTCCGAATTGCAACACTGTGCTCCTTAATTTGAATTCCCAATATCAGTTGGGCCAAGCTCACTGAGACGGAGCTCGTACTTAATGATTTGTTGATAACACATTTAAATTTTAATTATTACAGACCCAGGCAGCTGAGTTATATCAACCCCAAGGAGGTATAACCTACTATTCGGCCGACCAGCAGATTATTCAGCAACGGTCAGTTCCTCAAAAAAGGCCTAAGGCAGCTATACCTATAGTGGCTCCAACGGATTTTAAGGAAAATAAAGAGATTAAGGAGTGCGATAAAACGAGTAATCAAAATCAAAGGGACGAAGCGAATTTTAGTACGAACGAAGTGCAAGAGGTGCAAGAATGAGATTGGCTGTTTGGTCTATGTAGGTTATAATAGATGATAATTTATTGAATATTGATAGGTGCTTAAACTTGGTTATGGCAAAGTCGGTCATCATGTCAATTTTTTATAGTTATTTTAATTTTTAACAATATTTGCACAAAGTAATTAGGATATACAGTACTTCGTCTAAAGTCAGGACCCCCTTCTAACTTTTAAATTGTTTGGTATTTTTTCATGAAAATTTTAGGACATAGTAGGACAACACAAACCAAATTTTAGGCAAGAAAACAGGTATTTATTTAATATTATTAAAACTGACAAAAACCTTGTTAATTGTTATTTCGTGATGGGTTGTATCTTTCGAAGTTAAAAATTAGTCTTAGATTTTATGTCGTCATACAATTTTTTCGTAACATGATGCAATTTGTCTAACTAAAGGTGGCGGAGACAAGTGTGATTTCTATAATATAACATTTCTGTCACCCTGATTTACAACTGTGTCACGTAATTTTTGCCACAAAAATATAATTTTAGTATTTTTTTAAACGTGCACAGTCGTTGTGTCTTTAGTCCAGTGCATAAAAAAGCTATACTTTTGTCGTACCCTCTATCTGTATATTCTCACCAATATTACCATTAAATAAATCCTTAAAAACCTTTAAAAAAATCCACATTAAGTGTATCTAACTTCATTGGATTCGGAAATATGACCATTTAAATGAGGTATTCAGGTGATTTTCAAAGTACCGCCATTTTGTAGTAGGTAAAGGTATTGACTTTATATTCTGGGATTATAAAGTACTTTAAGCTTTAAAATGAAAAGCCACAAGATACCTCTTTCTATTTGTTTTTTCAAAATGGCGCCCAGCTGTCAGTTTGACATTTATATCTGTCATTTCTTGTGTAAAATTTGGTTTATGTAATCCTCAAATTTTCATGAAAAAATACCAAACAATTCAAAAGTTAGGAGGGGGTGCTGAATTAAGACAAGCACTGTAGTTATAAAAAGTAATATTCAGGCATGTATTAAAAATTATTTTTTTAACTGACTAATATCTTCAAATATAAAGCAAGTAAATTCCGGTAGCTAGCGCGATTTAAAGGCGTTGGCAGAGACAACAATTGGAGCGTTGGAATTAAATAAGAGAAATCATAAAAATTTAAACAAATTGCCTCCACTCACTTTTATAGCCCCGCTAATACACTACTATTTTAGGTAATTATTTACAAATCTGAAAGAATCCTCATACTTGATATCCAAAACTAACCCAAATTGACTATTTCCTCCTTCTTTTAGAGTTTTCTGCTAAATTGGTACTTAATATTTGATTTCCACCTTTAAAATCTCCATTTTTCTATTTATTTTACCCATTTTTTCCATAAAATTGTAAAGCTTTACTTTGAAATCGCAGTAGCGTAGAGCTTTGCAATTTTATGGAAAAAACTGGTAAAATAAATAGAAAAATTGTGTTTTTAGAGTTTTATATAATGAGTCATGTTCAGACACGTCACGGTCAGACCGTGGACGGAGGGTACGGGGTGCCGGTGTTTGTATTTTGCCACGGCTTTTAAGTGCGCATGTTCGTCCACCCTCGATTTGTTTATTGCGCGAGGTCGTAAAAATCCGAAAAATGCTTCTTGCCACTGCGGATCAACATCTAGGTTATCTATGATGGAGGCATTTTTTTTTGAGTTTTTATAATTTCTCTTATTTAATTCCGACGACTTTAAATCTTGAGCTACCAAAATTTGCAGACACTGTAAATTCAAGTATGTCATTAATTTGCTGATTAATGATACAAGAAAAGTGTCATTTCATATTATATCCCATCATATATCTTCGATGTTACAGTAAACATGGCCAATTTTAAGCTATACCTACCCGTAATTTTGCTTGCTTTTAGTTAGTCGACCATTTACAGAATAAATAAACAAACGGTTACACAAATTGACGCTACTTGCTTACTTATTATGGGAGATACAAGGTGTGATTTTTGGTGTATTTTTTCATTATCATTGCATCGTCAAGAAGTCAAGACTAAAGCCGGTTACACACATACTACGTTTATCGGATACGTTTCGCGAATAAGATTATCTGAAGATCGTCTGCATCATAGGCTTTTCTGGACAAGACGCATACATCCCATCCGAAATCGGATCGAATATCACGTCAAACATTATAAATCAGACAACTTCAGAAAATTTTGTCCGATCGTCCTATTAAAAGTAGGATGTTTGTGGCCGGCCTAATAGGTTTGAACTACTGCAGCCTCAATTTTAGCAACCCTTTATATTTCTAAATTAACATTTAAAAAAAAATGGACTGTCTTTTCTTAATATTTGGCAATAACTATGTATTTTTTATAATGTTTTTTCTTCTCTTTTATGTTTTTGTTTGCAATAATTATGTTTGGATGCTGTAGATGTTTTTACAATTTTAGAAAAAACACTAGTAACATAAAATTTATACAAAAATCAATTCAAATTCTGGTTTTTACCAAATTTAAATCTTTTTGTTTAATTCTACCCTAATTGAGGTAAACTATTTGCTTTTTTGACAAATGTGAACTTACGGACAAATCAAATCTCTTTCTGGAACTTTATAAATATTTTTTCTTGATAATTTCTGTAAGTGGTCTATAATATTATTTTTTCTTTTTTTTCAACTACTACAAATAAGAGCCTTTTATTTATTTTTTGTACTTTATAGTCGTAAAACTTTAGGCAGAATGTTTTTTCTTTTTTTTTTAGTGGTTTTATGTTAAGTAACACAAACAAATCACTGTTAGGATAAATTAATAACTGTGATAATTAAAAGAGCTTTTCAAATACTCTTTGAATATAATAATTTTATTTATTCCAGAAAAGTGTATGTTATTCTTTTCAGGCCTACTTCCAGTATGAAAATGTTTGTATTACTTAATATAGAATAATTTATTATTGTGTTTAGATGTATAAGAATATAACGACAAAAATATATCACTTATATCTTCACAGTTAGAAGATTATTAAAAATATAAAAATATAGAATAGATATTGTTATTTATGAATAAAATGTTATGTTAGATGCACGAACATATTAAAATAAAATTGGCCTCTAAATTTACCAAAATGAAATGACCTCCTCATAATAGAGACACTTTGCACCCCTTATTTTGCAATTCCGTTGTGGTTAACGTTATTCTGAGACTGCGCAGTAACGCAAACATGATCCGTTATCGTTATTAACCATACCGGACTCCTTTAATTACGGATGAATACCGAAGAGCTTATCGTTATCGTTATCGCTATAGTTAAACTGCGTGGTTGCCGGATTGTAGAAATTTTAATATCAATTATTTAAAAGGTTAAAATTTTATTGCCGTATTAAATAAAATATAATTTATACAAAGGCTCTAATTAGCGAAAAATCTATAGCAGTAATAAAAATCAAATAGTGTTAAGAAATTCAAACGGACTTGCACTTTTACGGATATTCTAAATCAGTAATTAATTTAGATGTTACAATCTGGCACACTTGCTTTTTATTCTACTACCAAACTTAACCTTACTTTTAGTGTTTTTCTTATACTGTATTGTTTGCATCTACTTTAAAAAACGAAATCAACAGAAGTGTTTGCATATATTTAAATATCAATTTATATCTTCTGAAGAATAAAAGTAAATACTGATTTTTCGTTAACTTTAAAATCGGTGAACCACAGGCAAAAATAAGGTTGTGTCGAAAGCGCAGACGCAAGATAAATTTCTTAAAAGAGGCTGCAAAATCTCTATCTTAAACTGCTGCCGTAATCGTTATGTTTAATAACGATAACCATAAGGAGGCCAAAAACGTCTGTTATTTTAAGAGGTGCAAATATCTATTGGCTGACATGTGGTGGCGTTTTTAGTGCAATACGTTATTTTGGTAATTTTCCTATTAAGTCACTAACATATCAATGTTGCCACTTGACAAAAAAATATATTACTTTTTTGTTTGTTTAGTGGTAACATTAAAATGTTAGTTACCTAATAGAAAAATTACTAAAAACGTATTGCCACTACAAATCTGCCACCACATGTCAGCCATTATAAGGGGGTCATTTTTCCTTGAACACGCCCATAAATGTCAGAAATCCATTTTATTTAAGTATGTTCGTGGTTAATTTATAACTAGTTTATGTAATTAATAAACTACTTTAAAAAATAATAATAAATGTAACTTTATACAACAGTTTTTTAGTTTTTCTTTACATTGTTTTAGTTTTTTTGTACTACAGATTATTTTATTTATTTTTATTTTACTTGATAGTACTAGCCAAAACCTTCAATGTTTTTGGTACTAGCACATTCTGATATAAGACTATGTTTTTGGTTGGAGGAGCACTTGCCCCTCTTCTCCAATCAATTAACACGCGGAACGAGACAGAGATGGTTTTTCTCTGCTCGCGGATGATAATTCAGCGTTGTGAAATTTGCACTAACCATTCACAACGTTGAATTATCATCCGCGAGCGGAAAACCGCTCTCATGGACAACCGGCTTTACAGTTTACCTTCTCACGGCCAAGTAGCAGAGCTGCCTCTAGTAGATATATGCTTTAAGATGTTATTGCGTACTCTGAAAAAAGTTTTGATAATGTTTGGTGTATTTTATCTGTTTGACCTACTGCCTATTTCTTTTTGTGTCTGACATTTGACAGGTAAACACGTGAAAAAAAGAAAATAGAAAGTTTTTGGACAAAATAATTAAAAACTGAAAAATAATCGTACACACGTTAACCATAAAGATACATTAATTACCCCAAAATGGTAAGTACCTTTGTAAAAATTGTTTTAGATCCTTTATAAAATTCATCTAACCCCACTTTTTTTCATTTCTTTATATTTTTCATATTTTTAGCCCAAAAACAAGCAGAAATTAAAGGGAGTCACTTTTCAATTGGTGCATAGAAGTCAACAGGATCCTCTAGTTGCTGACGAAACAGCTCCACAGAGAGTTCTAGTGCCTATAGCTGGAAAAGAGTCCAAAACTGAGAAAGAGAAACGAATAGATGAGCAACATAAATATGGCATATATTTTGATGATGATTATAATTATTTACAACATCTCAAAGGTAAGTTAAGAGAAACTCTGATTTTATATTTATAAAGAGAGTAAAGCAAACCTATTTTCATGTCAAGTGGTATTCACACAAGCAAAAATGGTTTGAACTATTCCATAATTCTAACAAATAGAATATTAGAACTTCTTTCAGCTGTTTTCTGTGAGATTTATTGATTCTGTTAGATTTTATTAATTTTTTTCTTGTATATTTAACAGATTTATCTTAGTGCCTTCCATAAGTCTAAAGCAGAAAGGTTTGACCAACATGATTTAAAATTGAGTAGAAGGAATGCTTATACACTTTTTGTTTTTCCTCTATGTAAAATAAACAAACATAGTAAAAGAATTTAATGTTCTAACTCTGTCAAAGATTTTAAAATAAATATATCACTGAAAAGATGTTAAAAATAGTTAATTTAATAATAATAATAATAATAATAAACAAATCTTTATTTCAAAAATTACATAAAGCTTACATAAAATGAAATAGTGTCAAAATAAAAGAAAAGAAAACAAAACCAAATTAGCTAATTGTTAGTAATTTTCAAAAAGTATTCGTTCAAGTTATAAGGTTCAATATCCACTAATATTTTAAACACAGTTTTTTTAAATTTACTTAAATTGTCTATTTGTTTTATGCGAATAGGTAAACTATTATAAAAACGTATACAATTATAATATGCACCATTCTCATACATCGTTAATCGGTGTCTCGGAAAGCTATAGTTTAATGTTCGTGTGTTATAAACAGTTTGAGACTCACTACTTCTAAATAAAGATATGTTTTTACGAAAAACAATATACACTCCTGTATATAAACTGCAGCGACGGTGAGAAGACCATTTTCTTTAAATTTATTTCTACAGCTTTCTCTAAATTTAAGTCCTAGGATCGTTCTTAAAGCCCTCTTTTGACAGACAAATAGCCTTTCCACATCACCACAGCTACCATACAGAATAATACCGTATCTAATATGAGATTCAAAGTTAGCATAATAGATCATCTTTTTTGTCTCAAAATCAACATATTTACATAATATTCTAAAAGTGTAACATACCTTACTTAACTTATTTACTACAAATTCGACATGTTGATGCCACGATAGGTTGCAATCCAATACCATCCCCAAAAACCGAGCAGTTTGCTCTAAATTTACATTTGTATTATTAAAACTTATTGTGTCAGGATTCTGTAGTCTAGATTGCTTTGTTTTAAATAAAATTAAGTTAGTTTTTTTCGTTGTTTAAAATTAATTTATTCTTTGTAAACCACAGAGCTGCTTTGGCCATTATCAATTTAGACTTTTCAATGAGGGCCGGTAAACCTAAGGCAGTTACCAAAAAGTTAGTGTCATCAGCGTAATTTGTAATTGTACAGTTTGTATTGAATGAATACAATTCGGTTATGTCATTTATATATATTACAAATAATAGAGGCCCTAAAACACTTCCCTGTGGTACACCTGATTTTACTTCAGTCTGTCCTGAAGTGACTCTATTCGGACCTTTACCCAACACCACCCTTTGATACCTCCGAGAAAGATATGAAGTGATCCACTTTAAAGCAGTTCCTCTAATACCATACAACTCCAATTTTTCAAGTAAAATACTGTAATCTAAAGTATCGTAAGCTTTTGATAGGTCAAGGAACAACCCTAAAGGGATCCCTCCATCTTCAAGAGCCCTCAATATATCCTCACTAAACTGAAATGTTGCCGTAAGTGTTGACCTGCCCTTTAAATATGCGTGCTGAATCTTATTTATTATATTATGTTCTAGCATAAAATCCATTATGCGATCACTCATTATGCCCTCAAGAATTTTTGAAAAAGATGGTAATAAACTAATTGGCCGGTAATTCTCAAGTTTTGACTCGTCACCCTTTTTAAAAACTGGAACTATGAGAGCCATCTTTAGTCTATCTGGGAATATGCCGAATTTAAGAGAATTATTAAATATATGAACAATTGGTTTAATAATTACTGAAATTACATACTTAATTATTGAGGTTGAGATTTCATCATATCCGCTACTAAACTTATTTTTAAGCTTTTTAACTTTATTAAATATTTCTTTCGAGTCTACAGGTTTAATGGAGATGGTACTATTATTACGCTGAATAGACGAAGTAAAAGGAATGTTATCCAATTTTTCTAGGAGATCAGTAGTGGACTTACAAAAAAGTTACTGAAATTGTTTGCTATGTTAGCTCTATCTCCCTCAACTTTAATATCAGTGTTGGTAACTTTTCCCTTTACCTCATTAACAATGGCCCATGCACATTTTGTTTTGTTATCTGATAGCCTAAGACGATTTGCATAGTATCTTTTTCTACAATTTACCAAAAGATTATCATATTCTTTTTCTTAACAATGTACATATTCTTATATCTATTGGATACATTTTTAAGGACATAAAGAACATCCAGTTGTCTTTTGCACTCCTTTACCTCTGGATCATTTTGTCGATATTTTGATTTATTTAAATTTTTATAGGAACTTTTTTAACTGGAAAACAGTCGTTAAAGTCTGCTAAGAAAAATTTCATAAATATATCCCATTGCTCATTTACTTGAACATTATTAAGTCTATATATAGCTTCCCAGTTTCTGGCTAAAAGTTTATTTTTAAATTTTTTCTTATTTACAGCATTAAAGCTTCGTTTTTCTACATTTAATTTTAATTTATTTATTTAATGTAAATAATATAGCCAGACATGTTAAATAACTTACATACTTTTATTCGTACTTATAGATTCAAAAGATAATCATTTGGAATGGCCTGAACATGTTGAAGATGAACTTCGGAAAAGAGCAGAAAATCAAAGCAAACCAAAGCTTAAGTTGCCATCCTCTGTATTTGCTTCTGAGGTAGAAGAAGATGTTGGAATGCTCAGTAAAGCAGCGCCAGTATCGGGTAAATTTTAATTTCTAAAAGTAGAATGTGTAATAGATATTTTATGAACCTATCTAACAGGTGTAAAAACACATATTATTTTTTCATAAATTTTAATAGGCTGCTAGAGTTGTGCTATTAAACAAAGTATAAATAATGTCTATGAAAATTTTAGGTCCACAGCTTCATTTGGACCCAGATATTGTAGCTGCAATGGATGATGATTTTGACTACGACGATCCTGAAAATCAGCTTGAAGACAACTTTATAGAATTAGCCCAAGGAGTAGCTTCTGATGATGAATTTGATGAGAATGATGAGGACAACTATGTAGATTCAGATTTTGATGATGAAGATATGGATGATGTTGGGTAGGCTACTTAGTTTTTTACCACAAATTTTTGCAAAATGAAGTTAGATTATAAGAGAAGAAGTCTTTTTAAATATGCATTTTTTAATTTATAGGTCACTAGGAGGCTCAGATAGGTCATTTTCTAAAGAAGAAACAAAATCAAGATTTACGAACTACTCAATGACAAGCTCAGTTATTAGAAGAAATGACCAATTGACTTTACTGGATGACAGGTTTGAAAAAGTAATTATGCCATATTATTATGTGGTTCTTAAGTTTTACTGTTATAATGTCACTTTGTTTAAGTGTTTATATGTCTTTTTAGATGTATGCTGCATATGACGAAAATGAAATAGGTGCTTTGGACACAGAAGAAATAGAAGGACATGTTTTGGAGTCTTCAGATATTTTATTACAATATGCAGATGAATTTAGCAAGCAACAAGCCAAGGAACATTTAGATAAAGCAAAAATTAGTGATAAAATTAAAGAACAACTTGAGAGAGAGTCAGATGACAGTGAAGAGGTATTTAACACAGATTGTATATGAGAACATCTAGTGTTTTAACTGTAACAAACAATTAAAAATCCTTACAAATTAAAGATTTGTTTCAAGTATAGTTTTATACTTCCTGGTGTAAACATACTTGTTAATCTGATTTCTAAAATTTAAAAAACTTTATTTAGATGTTTTATTGTGTTACTTATTCAGGGTCAGTTATTCAACAATATATTATTCGACACGGTCTGTAGCTAGATGTACTGGAACATATACAGGTCCGATAAGACCACAGTATAAAATTATTTTAGTCTATACAGGGTGTCTCAAAAAACTGACATATCAAAGTTATGTTTTTTAAATGGAACACCCTATATTTTATATCGGATTTAGATTCTACTTTAAAAATAACTCAAGTTTGTTTATAGTACTAAGTGTCTAATTTTATTCGTTTTTGTGATATTTGATTTTTTTTTAAATGCAGGGGTAAAATTAAATTGATTTTACTTTAACACTTTTAACACTTTAAACTTTAAAATGTGTAACAAAATTAGAAAACGTCTGCCATATCATACGTAGGTCAAATCAAGATCAAATATTGTACAGGGTGATCAAAAAATAATTTCAATTTTTCAGAAAATCAAATGGCCATATCTCTCTTATTTTAAATGGAACACCCAGTATTATTTTACGTTACATGATGACAAATAAAATACTCTTTCAAATGGTGTATAGGTTGCCTATACCTATCTTTTTGTGCTTTTTAGTAAATTCTGTTTTAACAAATTTTTAGTCCAAACGTTTATTTAAATTAAAGTTGGCGGTGACATAGCAGCCATTAATATTTTTCTTTAAAAAATAACAACGACCATTTATTTATTACTAGTGTTTTAGTCAGTTTAAAAGAAATTTCAATGATTTTAAATAAAAACCCTTCTACAACAACAAGATGATATAATACTGGTAGGATGTGAAAAAAATGGTTTACTTCAGTCTAGAGTTAATCCTGAAAAATATTCCAGGAGAAACCATCTGATAACCTTATTAGTTGCTTTAAAAATTTTGACACAGTGATTATGGATAATGGAAGAAACGAGTTATAGGTCACAGAATGTCGTCATAACTGACCAGAGGCGTTATTAGGATTGTTTAAAAACACAAGTTTTATCATTACCACATTCAGCTGAAATAAGTGTTATTGAAAGTAGCATTATAAGCAACTAATGTTTTTTTTTGTGAATTTTTAAAAATAGTGGCAGATAATACAAAATCTTTTAATTTTGTGCTTTTTTCCAACAAATTTACATTTTGCAATAATGGCTTAGTAAATAAACATAGCTATATCCCAGCCTACTTACATTTAAATAGACATTTGGAATAAAAATATCTTAAAACGGAATTTACTTAAAACGTATAAAAGATAGGTATAGGCAACCTATACACAATTTGAAAGAGCATTTGGTTTGTCATCATGTGGTGTAAAAAAATACAGGGTGTTTCATTTAAAATAAGAGAGATATTGCCAGCTCACTTTCTAAAAAATTGAAATTGTTTTTTGATTACCCTGTATAAGCTATGATCTCGATATGACCTACGTATGATAAGGCAGACTTTTCCTAATCTTGTAACAAATTTTAAAGTTTAAGGAGTTTATATTGTTAAAATAAAATTTATTTAATTGCACCGCTGCATTTTGAAAAAAATCAAATATCACAAAAACGAATAAAATTAGACACTTGGTACTATTAACAAACTTAAATTATTTTTTTATGTAGAATCTAAAACCGTTATAAAATATAGGTTGTTCCATTTAAAAAAATATAACTTTGATACGTCACACTTTTTTGAGACATCCAGTATAGAGTAAAATAATTTTATACTGTGGCCTTATCCGACCTGTATATGTTTCAGTATTTACTTTTTTAAAAACCCCATGGTTATCCAGCTACAGACCGTGTCGAATATGGTGGGCTACCCTGTGTATATATATATATATATATATATATATATATGTGAAAAATATGCAATAGTTGACAATAAACAACTTAATAAACATTTACAGGACATGAAATATGTTGAGGTTGGAGAAAAAGAAAAATGGGATTGTCAAACCATTCTGAGTACTTATTCTAACATTTACAACCATCCGAAGTTGATTAAAGAACCACCGGTAAGTTTTTAATTAAACTTTTTGTATAGTTAATGTGTGTGGCTGTGTGATTGTTGTTTGTTTTTACATTTTTGAACATAGTTGGGAAATTAGAGTTTTATTACAAAAATGTATTACTATAATAAGTTAGCTTTAAAAAAAATAATCATAAAAAAATTAGTCTAATATCAATTTTTACAGCCTAAATATTTTGCAAAACGAGCTTCTTGCCAGAAAATTCATATCGCAACTTTTTTCCCCTACCTATAAATTTCCATTACTTACTGGCTGAAAGAAAAGATGAAAGGACATTGTATAATTTATCTTTACAAAAGCTCTTTATGATAAAAAAAATCAACATTGCTTTAATTGTTACTTTCCAATTAAAAAATAATCTTACTTGTTTTTTGTATTATTTTTTCTTTGAAGAAAATCAACATAAATTTTAAAAAACTTTAAAACAAAAGGCCTATAAGGATACAGCTCTTGGAGTCTAAAACTTGATAGAAAGAAAAAATAGACAGGAAAGAAATTTCCTTTCTATTTCTTGTCTGCACTCTGTATCATTCTTTCGACACTACTTGACCTGAAAACGTTGGGTTCCTTTGTTGAAAAATGCACCGATTATGGAAAAATGCACTTGTCATTTATCAAAATATTTTTTATTTATGTTTTATAGTTTATTAAACAAATTCATTTATAGTTTAATTAATTGAAGCCTATTAAATTTCCGGATTTTTAATAGTTTATCTTTTACATCATAAAAATGTATCTAGCTTTTTTGTATCTATTTTTACAAGAATAAGATGAGAAGAAACAGCGACATTTGCCTATAAAAAGGAGATATATTAGCGATATAATTTGTTACATTTGAATTAGCAAAAATTAAATTCAGAACGTGTTTTTAATTGTATGGATTTAATGAAAATTTTAATCAATGAACCTCATCTAAATGTTGAAGTTCAAAATACAATATAACAACATAACATAAATAAAATTATTTTTACAAAGTACTAAATATAAATTTATTTATTATTGCGATCACAATGGCAATGGTGTCAATGTCGTGCAAACATCCGCTTATACATAGAATAAAGCAAACTTCAAAGTAAGAAGACCTTTATACGAAACGTCATACAATAGAACAGGATAAATGACAAGATCCAAATCGTCTTTCTATTTCCAGGCGTTCGTATTGGCGATTTGTAAGTGCGGAATGAGCTGAAAGACTTTACAGAGTTCGAAAAAGGAAGAAAATAGAAAATACAGAAGAAATTTCTTTTTACGAGTTACAAGTACAGCTTTAGACGCTATTATTTACATTAAAATATTTGACAATATTACAGGGTATTTCAGAAAAAAACCTGCTGATCCCTAAGGAAGTAAATCCTTAGGTAATTTTAAGAAAAAAGTAATTATACCGATGTAGGTGCTAAACCTGTGAATTTTTGAGCTGGGTTATTAAAATCTTAAGAAAAAATGTTTTTTTCAAAAACTTTAATTACTTCCTAGATATGCTATAATTCTGCACCAGATTAACCAGTGGCGTTCGCATAAGTATGTAACTAGAAGTTGGCAAGACTGGGTAAAATCAAAGCTGATGATCAATCCAGTAGTGTCTAGAATTTACGCATTTCATTTTGTATTGTTTTGGAAGTGATATTTGTTGAAAGATGTAATTCCAAATGTTTTTATTTAAAGTGCAAGAATTTACAACTTAATAATAATTAAAAACTGTTGTGTAAACGGTTGTTCTACTAATACAATAAACTGTATATCTCCGACACTGAACAACATGGCCGAAAAATGGGAGATGTGACGTCATAACACGACAAAGCAATATGGCCGAATGTCGCGACCCTATATACACCGACTTTGGGTTAATACCGACTTCCAAAACGAGGAGGTTGTCAATTCGCCTGTATGTGTTTTTTTTTGTGTATGTCACGCGATTACTCCGGAGTTTGTGGATCAATTCTGTTTATTTTATTTTTTTAATTGAAAGTATGCACTTTCGCGGTGGTCCCATAAAAAAACTAAGTCAGGATTGCGAGAGAGAAAGGCGCTAGACGTATTTTATTAATTGTTTTAAGGTCGGTGTAATTTTTCTTTAATGTACTATTTATATTAATGTTATTTATAATATCGTACTACCGTCAGTCTACTTTCGCATTATGACCTCTAAGTACTGAGCACTGTGTCCATGTGAAATCATTGTCACGTCCACAGGAAGTGCCGGATCAAGGTGTATTTTTTACTGAAGCGAAGGGTCAATATTGCGCCCTTTCATGATGAAAAAATTGAAGGCCAAAAAAATTCCTTACCTCTAAAACTGCACCTCTTTCCTTCAGTTTGTGCCCCTCACCGATGTAAAATAAACATCAAAACATCAAACCAGTAAATAAGAAGTAAGTGGAAAAAAGCACTTCAAATTTCCGCTCCTTCCTCTTTCTTTACTCTGCGCCTTGCCTCATTTATAACAATCAAGCAACATTTAAGAACGTCACACTTCTACTTTCCTTTTTACTTTTAATCTGCGCCCCTCCCGGTCTTTCCCTAAAGCGGTCGCTTCACGGCTTTACGCTTGAGCCGGCACTGTCCACAGCCTTCATAATTGGTATTCTTTTGAAAAATTATCAGTTTCATTTCTATCAGTTCTGGTTAGTTTTAGTTAGACAAAAAAAGTCATTACCTCTAAAACTGCGCCTCTTTCCTTCAGTTTGCGCCCCTCACCGATGTAAAATAAACATCAAAACATCAAACCAGTAAATAAAAAGTAAGTGGAAAAAAGCACTTTACCTTCAAATTTCCGCCCCACCCTCTTCCTTTACTCTGCGCCCTTCCTCATGTAAAACAATCAAGCAACATTTAAGAACAGCACACTTCTACTTTCCTTTTTATGTTTAATCTGCGCCCCTCCCGGTCTTTCCCTAAAGCGGTCGCTTCACGGCTTTACGCTTAAGCCGGCACTGTCCACAGCCTTCATAAGTGGTATTCTTTTGAAAAATTATCAGTTTCACTTCTATCAGTTCTATCACTTGCAAGTGATCAAACACACTAGCTGGCAAAGAAAGTATTTTCATTATTGTAGAAGGCTAAAACTAATTTTTTAACACTTGTTTGTTGAAAAATAATTTTTATTATTAGAGGAGTTGGCATGATAGTACTATATTTGCCGGCTAGTGTGTCTGGCACACTCGTGGTTTTCGGCACTCTTTGACACATTTTCCATGATGCATTGCAGGATTGGAATACCTTCCTTTATAATATCTTAAACTTCTGCTTTTTAACACGCTTTTATTAGCTTGGGTTGTATCTATCTATCTATCTATCTATCTATCTATGTAACGGAATCTTTGAGCCTAATTTTTACCAACTCCCAGCGATTCAATTTCTTTGAAACTTTGCACACGTATCAAGGACCGATGACAATGCAATAATTTAAAAACAGTATCCCGTTATCCTGATTAGGACCGCCAGGATAAATAAATTCCTTTACAGATCCTCTGTGAAAGAGTAAGCGAGCTAGAGCTAGGCGAGTGATCTGCGCATGCGTGCAGCTGAGAGACGAATGTTGCCATTAATCTTGAGTTGGGCTTCGACGGTTCACAAGATGCAAGGTTGTACAGTCGATCATGCAGTCATTTATCTGGGCTCGCGACTGTTTGCTGCTGGACAAGCTTATGTTGCACTTAGTCGTGTGAGATCTTTAGACGGTATGCGGATTGAAGAACTGGACTGCTCTAAGTTAACGGGAAAAACCCCATGCAACAGTGAAGCTTTAAATGAAATGATGAGATTACGAAATAGTTCGTAAAACATTTCAATATCACATGACCGCAGAAAACTAATTGATATATCGAACTAAAAAATGAAAAATAAATAATAGTTTAAAAAACTAAAAAACACGCTTTTATATGCAACCGAACTAAAAATTAGAAAATTATTTTTCATTACAAAGAGTTTGTCACTTCAGAATAAAAGCGTGGGGTGCTTAATATATTAAATGTTATAATTATTCTATTTGCAAATATCTATGAGGGAAAAGTTATGAAAAAATAGTAAAATGCACCCCACGCTTTTATTCTGAAGTGACAAACTCTTTGTAATGAAAAATTATTTTCTAATTTTTAGTTCGGTTGCATATAAAAGCGTGCTTTTTAGTTTTTTAAACTATTATTTATTAAAATGGCACTTTATGTACGCGATAGTTTTTAGTGACTTTTATTTTGAGAGTTCGTCAATATTTAGGCAGCTAAGCACAAAACACCGCGTAATTATTCAATGTTGTTCCAACAAGCCAATAGTTTTATTTGTCACTAGTTAAAAAATAAAGTTACCAAGCCTAATTGCATGCATGATCTGCCATTTTATTTAGTTAGAACTTAGAACTGACGTTACTTATAATTTTGCAAACTTTGTATAAAGCTATGCTTCTTGCTTCGTTAACCACGCTCAAGTTACTGCCCCGATTTTCCACTTTGGTAACTTTTTAATCTTTAATAATAAAATAACTGTTTTAAAATTTAATTTTGAAAGATTTTCTCATAAATAAGCGATATTAAAGGCGTACATAAGATTGCTGGAAAGTAATATTTAGTAGCGATCTCAAAAACGCAAAAATTTTAATTTCATAAGTTTTTATAAAAAGTTTTAATTACAAAAGTTTGGCGTGCCTTGCTGAGGTGCGTCTGGGGTCAGATTTATTTACAAAAGGCAAAGTTTTATTAATTATTTTGCTTTGTTTGCTTTAACTTAACCTTGTGTACTTGAAAATCTAAAATATTATTTTTGATTTTTAAATGATAAATTTAAATCAATATAGACTGTCTCACAACGATTTTTATATTGTTATTGGTTGATGAATATACAGGGTATTACAGAATGTTGTTATGAATACGCCAGGGAGATTCTGCTATTGAAAATTTTTTTGGGACTGTGAGTTTTGTTGGTGATAAGGTGTTTTACGTAATTTAAAGAACTTAATTAAAGAAATTACAGTGCATACACTTTTGTAAGGAAACTTAAATAAAAATACTAAATACTATCATGCTTTTACATACAATTAAAGGTAATTTCTTTATTTGGATTTTATGGCATTGACATTGATTTACGTCTAAGCTTTTATCAGATTATGTTGTCTGTATTTAAATGAATGATGTAAAAAACAACTTAGGATTTTGGTATATAAATATTTTTGGTCGTAGGAAAAATATTGTACATGACTCGTTCAAAAGTGATTTTCACACTCGTGGCATTGTCGAACTCGGCTTGTTATGTAATATACTATTTCCGAACTAGTGCGGAAAAGTGAATCTTTAAGAACTAAAATATAATAAATAATAGTTTAAAAAACTAAAAAAACACGCATTTATATGCAACCGAACTAAAAATTAGAAAATAATTTTCATTACAAAGAGTTTGTCACTTCAGAGTAAAAAGCGTGGGGTGCATTTTACTATTTTTTCATAACTTTTCCCTCATAGATATTTCCAAATAGAATAATTATAACATTTAATATATTAAGCACCCCACGCTTTTATTCTGAAGTGACAAACTCTTAGTAATGAAAAATTATTTTCTAATTCTGAGTTCGGTTGCATATAAAAGCGTGTTTTTAGTTTTTAAACTATTATTTATTTTTCATTTTTAGTTCGATATATCAATTAGTTTTTTAAAATAAATGCTCCAGTTTATTCACTAAAAAATTCATTCGCCATTTTGTCAAGAGACACAGAGGATCTATAAAGGAATTTATTTATCCTGGCGGTCCTAATCAGGATAACGGGATACTATTTTTAAATTATTGCATTGTCATCGGTCCTTGATACGTGTGCAAAGTTTCAAAGAAATTGAATCGCTGGAAGTTGGTAAAAATTAGGCTCAAAGATTCCGTTACATAGATAGATAGATAGATAGATAGATAGATAGATAGTTACAACCCAAGCTAATAAAAGCGTGTTAAAAATATTTTCACCAGTAAATCAACCACTCGTTGCCCGTAGTTGTTTTTCTGATTTTTTTATTTCTTTAAAATTAAAGAAAGAAGTTAACATCTTCATGTTAAATATTTGTTCGATTTGCGCCATAAGAATTCCTTGTCTTGAAACTTTAAGAAGCTGTTTTTCGAGAGGTAATACCAATGTTTTCTTATCCTTAACGATAAAATTAAAGTTTCATAATCTAATTTCTCGAGATTTCCTTTTAAATAAGCTGTATTAAAAGACCAAAACAAGATTTCAAGTAATATTCGGCAGCAATCCCAAAACACTGAAAATTTTAAATTTTGGAAAGTTTTTAGCCGAGTTTTAATTATAAAGTTTGCATGGCTCGTTGAGCTGTGTCTGAGGTTTAATTTATTTACAAACGGGAAACTTTATAACCGATTTTTGTGTGTTGTGTGTAGATTGGCTTTTTGTACTTGAAAAGTCAGTTACATGGAAGAGCAGCTTATTGGAAATATTGGAAAAATCACGATTTTTTGGCAGAAGGAAGAAGCTTGTTTCCATTCGTGTGGGGCAAAATCATACGTAGGTTGTTAAAAAAGTATTGACGGACGAATTTATAAATTAGTGTTTTCTGAAGTACCTATACAGTTAATGCACGTACTATTAACTATCAATACCCACTTTTGTTTTTTTATTAGTAGGGAGCCTACGATGCTAAATGGGGATTTACTCGAACGTCATAGAGACCTATTGGACTGCCAAACTTAGATGATAAGAAGGAAAAATTGTTATATAATGTATACCTTTTCATTGATGGTGGAAGCGGCTATAGATTTTTAAATATGTCAAAAAATACTGGTAATATTTTGGCTTGTGGAAATCGTTTGGATCGTGTCGGATTATATATTTTTCGTTACCCTTGAATTGTTTTCTTCAAAATAAAAATAAAATAGTCACGCTCAAAAATGTCAAAATGATTTTTTTAAACTTTGTAGCCCTCCGCTTTCTTTACGTCATTCTTAAGTTGTCAAATTAGTGAAATATACACTGTTTGGCATGTAATTAACTCACCCTATCCTTATATGACGCACTCGAATATTTCTGATTGATATATTTTTACTTTTTATGATCGCCCTGTATACGGGGCTTATATTTGGTGGAGGTACTTAACCGAGTACAAGGTATCTTGCGGTATATTAATTTGCTGCGCTGTAGTAAATCCTCAAATCCCCCTCTTGGGCTCCCCTACCATATCCACCATTAATTGTAAAACCACCTAACTTCAGTTTTTATAAAAAAAAATATAATTTTGATGCCATCTTGAGCCTTATTTTATAATACGATGCCATCTATAGACTTATAAAATAAAGCTAAAGAGGGCATCAAAATCATATTTTTTATAAAAACTGGAGTTAGGTGATTTTAAAATTACGGTGACGTTATGCCTTGATTTGAGGGAGCACAAGCGGGGTTAGATACACGGGATCACACAACAACTTTTCGTCGAAAAAGCCTCGCGATATAAGGGTGACGTTCTTTTAACTCCTCAATTTTTTTTTAGTAGAAAATTAATCCACCCAGGGCCTCTACACCTTGAAGTCCGGCCCTGGTAATTACATATTTTGTTAAAGCTCCTATTAAGTCCTCATCTGATGAAAAAACTTTTTATGTAAAAAAATCGGATAGTCAGATAGTGCTAGATCTGGGCTGTACGGTGGCTGATCTAATACTTTTAAAATTAAAGCTTTGACAAATACTGTAGTTTTTGAAAGTGATGTACAAGAGCACCATGACAAACACACCCGGTGCCAAGACTTGAGTTTGATCCTAAGTTCATAAGGCTTTTGATTATTTGGCAAAAGCAAGTATAAGCATGCCAGCAGCACAGTTGTTGTAATTCTTCTTTTGCCAAAAAATACAATAATTATTCTTTTTTCGGTCGGTCCGTTTACACTATCACCGCCGAGTCTTTATTTTCAAATAGCCCTTTAAGCTAGGCGTCCACTGGATGGGTAACATTGCAACGAATTTATTCGCCTCGTTATAAACAAGTCAAAGTGCGTCCATTAGAAGAGCCTCGCATCGGGGCGGGGGCAGACGGTTTCTGTGTTGCAAGAAATGCAGCTCGGCCCTACCTGGGTTTTTGTTTCCTAAATAAATTTGTGTACACAGGTTTCTTGACTTTTAAAACAGTTACACTCTATTTATATCGTCGTCAAATAGTTTTAATGTAAACAAGAGCGTTTATATTTTAGGAATCTTCTTAAGTATAGTCCATATCCACAAGAAATAACTCCAAAAAACTTTGAGTTTATTATAACAGTCTGTGGCTAAGTGTTATCTTGGTCTTATGTAAAATCGCTTTTAAAATAAATTATATTTTTTCAGAGCAACAAAAATTAAAATAGACAAACGTACTGGCATCCCCAAAAATGTATTAGACACTGATAAGTTGACGACAAAGGCCCTCAATCAGTTCAACCAACAAAATGGAGAATTTGAACCTAATGGACCAAAATCTTATGCAGGTAAGAACAATTAAAACATGCTTATTCATGCTTTGACCATCATATATATCATTTCTACAATAGTGCTGACATATGAGAACATTCTGTGTCAACGAAATTATTAGACAAAGCATAACTCCTAGAGTATTAAACATATCCAAATGAGACTTGGTATAATTAAATGGTATAAAAGAGAAAGTTTTCGCATATTTATCACTCTCCAGTTCTGTTTTAACTGGAAATACCTTTTTTAGTTTTCAAATGAAACACCCTGTATATTTGATCATTTTTGGACAATTTTAAATCACAATATGACATTTTAAAAAGTTTTTGAGTCTACTTGATTTTTTTAACCCAAATTTTAAAATTGTTATATAATATCTGTCAAAATAAAAGTTATGATGTAAAAAAAATTTAAGTTTTAGGTAGAGTGCCTTCTGGCGGTATTTAAAAAAGTACTTTTGTCTTAAAAATTTTTGAATCTACAAAGCTCGATTTGTGAGCCAAATATCAACTGGATTGGTTAAAAAATTAATGCAATATGGCGAAAAAACCAAAATAAAAATTGAACTTTGACGGCTTGTAACTCGAAAACGAATGACATTTTGAAAAAAAATTATATAAAGCTCTACACTTATTTTGTCAAGTAGAATCACCCCTTACGTTTCGTGATCGATTTTTGAATCACCCTGTATTATTTCAAATGGCACCCTTTTAGACGATCACTTAATAAAAAGATAAATAAATGATCATGGCCACCTAAATGCAATATTTAAAATGGCTTTCAAACAATCAACTAGGCGTAAAAACTTTTAGAGATGTCAAATTACTATTTGACATTGTTCTGGGATTCCAAAAATGTTTAAATATACAGAGTGTCCTATTTAAAAATTCAAAATTAGAGCCATTTGCGGCAGGGTTGGTAAAAAACCGGCTCTTTGTGTAGTGGTGGCTGGATTTTCGGTTTTTGTATTAGCTTTTTGTGTTTTTTGATGGTTTTTTGTGTTTTTGCAGGATTTTTGTGTTTTTCTGAATTTTTGACCGTCTTCATCTCAAATTTTAATATCAAATCGGCAAATTAGCTAATTGGCGGCAGACAAAAAAATGTCTTTTGGAATGATCTACTGATTTCATACAAAATTACCTGCTGTTACAAATAAAAGACACTGAACTGTATTCCAAAATCATTCTTGAAACTTCTGTATTAAACAGTATTCCAGCATATAGTAAGTGGTGGCAAACTGTCAAACCTAAATTTAATTATTTAATTAAAAAAGATAATGATTTAATTAAAATGACAAATTTTTTTACATTTCCATAGTTGTCCTGCAACATTTGCTTTTTGTGTAGACAATATTTAATACTTATAGATTTGTCTAGAATGACTTAAAAAACAGGATTCATCCAGAGAGAGTTCCCGAACCCGTAAAATTATTGGGTATTATCATTATCTCTGTTATTTCAGTATTCTAGAATAAGTACTGTTTTATTTTTATGTTTTTAATAAATTATGTATTTACGTTAAAAATAGTTTGTTTACTGGACTTTTATCAAAGTCGGTCTATATAAGGTCACGACATTCGGCCATATTGCTTTGACGTGTTATGACGTCACATCTCCCATTTTTCGGCCATGTTGTTCAGTACCGGAGATATACAGTTTATCGTATTAGTAGAACAACCGTTTATACAACAGTTTTTAATTATTATTAAGTTGTAAATTCTTTTACTTTAAATAAAAAACATTTGGAATTACATCTTTCAACAAATATCACTACCAAAACAATGCAAAATGAAATGCGCAAATTCTAGACGCCACTGGATTGATCATAAGCTTTGATTTTACCCAGTCTTGCCCAAAATCGTTTGACTAGGTAAGGTTGCCTCATTACGTCACATATGTACCGCACTGCTGGTTTCTACATAGCAAATAAGGATGTCTAGACGGATAATGCCATGAGGGCGAAAGAGCGCGATATACAATATTTAAAAATCAGCTAGAATAATCATTGTTAAATAATTTATTAATAGGAAATAAAGAAGTTACGGTAACAACTGGAATTAACATTATTTAAAAGTATTTCTTTAATATTGACAAAAAACACAAACTACACTGCTAAAAGTTCATTAAACACTGAGCAAAATACATATGTGACGTATGGTCCGCCATGTTGCAAGGCTTACGAGACAACCTTACCTAGTCAAACGATCTTGAGTCTTGCCAACTCTTCTCCGTGGAGTGCCCTTCATTGCGTCCCCGACCTCGAACCGCCTAAAAGTTGAGAATATGTCGCAACCTTATAAATATAAACTAACCTTGGACTTTTGTATGGATTTTTGTGTGGTGGTTTTTTGTTTAAAATTATAGTAGTTTTTTCCCACAAAAAGCCAGTGGCTTTTTTAGGTGGCTTTTTTATTTTGTCAACCCTGATTTGCGGTTAAACCGGAAGCGACTGGTAAGTAAAAATATGCAGAAACTCTTCTCATACCATTGACCTATACTAAGTCTCATTTTGATACAACTAATACCTACTCTAGGAGTTATGGCTTGTCTAATACATTCGTTGACACCTGGTATATCTAATAAAATAATTAATTTGGTTTTTAAGTTTAAAAGATTTAATTTCATATTATAAGTTCAAGGCAATTTTATTCTGATAGTCACAGAAAATGCGGCATAGGTAACTAAGTTTTCAAAAACGAAAAATCATGTTATTGTTTTATACATATGTACCGGGTGTTGCTCCGTCGAGCGGGACATAGGGAATCCCGTGTAAGTTTTGAAGTAGTCAAATATTGGCTCTCATAATTATTTTGGAAAAAAATGCTATTAGGATTTATTGAAGAGCACAGTAAGTTCCACCCAAAATGAAAATTTGAGCATTTTTTAACCAACCAGTAAAGAGTAAACTGCTTAATACTTCTGCAACGTAGTATCTTATTATGCACCCTGTACTCTAGAAATCAACAATAAAAACACCATATCGATTTATTAGTGACAATTTAGATCATTAATTTATAATGTCATTGCCAAAACTGAACAATTTTATACGGGAATTTCAAAAAGAATCCTCGCATTTCATTTTAGTTTACAGCTAATTCCAACACATGCACTCACAGTTACGCAAGACAATAAAACAAATTTTTCTACATTTAGAAATCAATTTATGACGAAAATATCAGGATTTAATCAAATGCTCAAATATTCCTCCATTAACTGCCAGACAATAACCCTAACGATTATAAAACTCATTTCTTACGTTGGCTAGTTGGTACATCCATATTCTGGCACATTCAGCGGCAATAGCATTCCTTAGCTGGACTAAATTTTCATATTTTTTATTGGTAGCTTAGTTTTTAAATGTCCCCATAGAAAAAAATCGTTTGGCAAAAGATCACGTCGATTTTCTTCACATTTGCAATTAGGTATTGATTACTGTGCCTGTAGTTTCAAATTTTTTATCGTCCGTTTTATTGTCGATTTACTTGGTATTGGCCTATTGGGAAAATAGGCTGCAAACATGTCCGCTACTCTTCGATAACTATTTCCCTGGTAAAACCGTTTTATAATAGTGATTTTTTTCTTCATTTGAGTAGATTCATTATTTAAGAATGATGTGACATTGATCTGACAACTTGAGAGTAAGAGGTTAAATAATTTTTCTAGTATTTTATTATAAACTTCTAAGGCGGGTAAGAAGATAGGAGATTCGTAACTTATTTTAGCATTTATCTCTTAGCTGGCGGACTGACAAGAGCTGAAATTTGTACACTGGGTACAACTTTTTCGTGCTCTTTAAAAAATCCTAATTATATTTTCTTCTAAAATAATTAGGGGAGCCAATATTGGAGCACTTCAAAATTTACATGGGATTCCCTATGTCCCGCTCGACGGAGCAAGCACCGGTATATTGTTAGTTTTATATAACTTAACTAAAAGACGCTACTGAATGTGTTGTTTATATATAAATGTGTGATTTTCAGGTCAATCTGTAATCTCACAACTATCCGCACTTTCCATAAGACTCCCAAATGAAACTCCTGAAGAAAGAAGAGAACGAAAAAAGGCACTTAAGGATTACAGAAAAGAAAGAAGACTGGAAAAGAAAATAAACACTCAGGCATTTAAGGATGAAGCTAAACGACAGGCTAAGATAAGCATTAATAATAGAAATAATGTACAAGGCAATAGAATATTGTAAGTTTAAACTAAAGTAGTTTTATTTAAACGTAATTACATGCAAAGCAGGTCCTTTGTACATGGTGGGCCAAAAGTAGGTAACCCTTTTTTCTTAAACATTAGAAACAAAAAGCAGTTTTAAAAATCTTGTATCCCTATTCGTATCGTAATGCGCTTGCGCAGAAGTGATACGTTAATTCCAATCCGTTACGTTAAACTTATCAATACGGCACACGTATCCGTATCGCGATCGGTAACGTATCCAGACTTTGGTACGTCAAAATTAAAAAGAAGAAGATTCATAACCAACAAATTTGATTGATTGTCAATCAACAAGTGGATTAAAAGCTAAAAGTTAAAAATATTGGATCCAAAATTGCATCCATCATTAAATTAAACAAGAGTCGTTGCAAAAAACTGATACGTCAAACGTCTTTTTGTCACCTGTTAGGTTACGATACAAACCCTGAACCAATGACCTTTTATCCTTTACAGTGTGAATAGTCTAAGCCCTGAACAAAATTGATTTGGGTGGTTGCATAAATAATTTAAAATTACTTTATGTAGGTATGCTTTTAACCTTTTTTTATCGCCGACGTATTGTCTCTCGTTGCGTATACGGATGGATACACACACATGCACACTTATGTGTGCATATTTATGGTGTTGCTTTTTGTCTCTATTGAATTTAATAAGTTCAGTATAGTATTTTTTATAAACAATAACAAAAAGTTTATTCCTTGAAGATTTGTTTGTGCAAAATAATGTTTTTCTTCACACAGCATTGCTTTAACCACTACTTTTTCCATCACTAACGTCAATGTTTCTATCGGTTATTGCCCGAATTTCGTTTCTAATATTGGCTTTTGGTTCCTTAAGTGTCCGCGATTTAGTTTTTTTATGCTCTTTTAGGTACCCATACAACATTTTTTGCCGGCAAGGCATTGGCAAAAAGGTATCAAAAAGGCATCAAAATGGGCAATTGGCCGTTATTAGGCCACGTGTTGCAGGTAATGTGATGGCATTTATCATTAATAAGTTATGATGAAAAAAAATGCGTTTAGGATGATGGCATCCATCATTAAAAGGTTTTGGCAAAAATATGCCTTTTAGATGATGACATTACATTATTTTTCCTAATGATAATAAAATGCATTTTTACCGTCCAGGAAACTAAAATGTGCATAAATAATGTGTGTTTATGTACAGGGTGTCCCATATAAAATTAAATACTATAATTTTGGAAAAACCATAAGAGATACAATAATAATACTAAAAAATACATTTCACTGAACAACTTCTGCATTTAACTTTTTCTTGTATCTCTTATGGTTTTCCAAAATTATAGTATTTAATTTTATATGGGACACCCTGTACATAAACACACATTATACATGTGCATTATTTATGCACATTTTAGCTCCCTGGACGGTAAAAAATGCATTTTATTGTCATTAGGAAAAAAATAATGTAATGCCATCATCTAAGAGGCATATTTTTGCCAAAACCTTTTTAATGATGGATGCCATCATCCTAAATTCATATTTTCAGCATAACTTATTAATGATGGATGCCATCATCCTAAACTTTGCATTTTTTCATCATAACTTATTAATGATAAATGCCATCACATTTCTGCAACACGTGGCCTAATAACTGCCAATTGCCCATTTTGATGTCTTTTTGATACCTTTTGCCAATGCTTTACCGGCAAAAATGTGCATATGGCTCAGCCTAGAAAGAAATCGGGCGCTGTTAAGTTAGGCCATCTTGAAGGCGAGTTTATTTGATCCGACTTCTGGTTGAAGACTAAGTGACCACCCTTGACGCACTCTCTCTTAGTCGCACCGATGTTACTCTAATTTCCTGAACGCGATAAAACCACAAATTGTGTATTGAGTGGGCGCACCCCTGATATTCTATTAAATGGTATCGACGCTAGGTTGAAATTACTGATTTGCGATTTAGAAAATTAAATAGTAGGTACACTTTTTTGTGCGTTGGGAAACTGATAAGTGGTCCATAATGAATTTCCCCAGTTTTCTTCACAATCTTGAGACAAAATTAAAACAATTTAAGGACAAAAGGAGAAACACTTAAAATGGTTTCCTACTTTTGAGCGCACCCTTTAGTATCGACTTGTATGTAAGATTTTTAAAATATATATTAAAATGGTAAAAATCAGTAGAACTTTTGAATGTGTTTGAGTTCCTTTTTCTTGTACAGTAAAATGTATGTTTTTATGTGCATGAGATAATATATTTTGGGAAAATTGTTTACCAAACCTAATAATATGTCTGGTAGTTTTCCATATAATTATTTTATTTTTGTTTAACAATAAATTGATAAAGTAAATAATGTTTGTTTTTATTTTAATGGTAAATCACTTATTCAACAATAAACATGGACTTAATAGTAATTTATGTACCAAGCTTTTCAGGCGAAGTGCGATATCATGAATAAATATATATAATAATGAATAAAAAAATATGTTAAGCAGTTTAATTGAACTAAAAGCTAAAAAATAAATCGGTAAGTCCTAGCTACCCGATCGCACCAATCTTCTCATCAATCATGGGTATTGATCAGACAAATATAAAATCGTTGGGCCGTAGCCTATCCAGAGGAAATATTACTGGTAGAAATTTTACATGCCCAACAATTTTATTATTTGCCGGATCAGTATCCCAGATTGATGAGAAGATTAGTGCGATTTGGTAGCTAGGACTTAACGAATTATTTTTTAGCTTTTAGAACAATAAAACCGTTTTACGTAACTTTTTTATTATTTAATTTATTTTCAAGTTTTTAGTTTTGTTGTTAATTGATACTTTTCATTCTATTGAGTTAATTTATTGCCTCACTATTACAAGGTTTATTTCCTGGAAATTTGCTGTAATCTAACTCTTCTATACATTGGGTGGGAGACCCACGTTTGGATCATGATTCTAAGTTGAAGAAGTTCTTTGTTTAGATTAGCAAGTATACCAACACTGTCTAAACTATTTTAATAATTTTTTCAGAATAAGCTCTATTCTACTAATCAAGGCCTTTCATAAGATTGAGGTAGTTGTGGAAAATATGTAGTCCACTATTTTGTGGCGGCGGCCATCTTGGATTTAAATTTTTTTATAGTAAGCTCTATTCTACCAATCAAGCCCTTTCATTTTATACCCATATTAATGTAGTTGTGGAAAAAATATGTAATCCGCAATTTTATGGCGGAGGCCATCTTGGATTTTAATTTTTTCATAGTGACCTCTATTCTACCAATCAAGCCCTTTCATTTGATGCCCATATTGAGGTTGTTGTGAAGTAATATGTAATCCGCCATTTTGTATCGGCGGCCATCTTGGATTTACAATCATAAAGAATTTATTATATTGTAATGTCATCAAGATTAAGAGTGTGTACCAAATTTCAGATCGATCTGTCGTCAGAAAGGAGGTCCAGTTCCAGACAGTTTAAAAAATGCACTTTATTTATGTGTTGCATATTTTTTTCTACGGCCATATTAATTTTATAATTTAAATTTTATCTGATTTCATTAATATTAACTTTCGGTATTTCTATTAAAGTTATTAGCAAACTATCAAATTATAAATTTAATAACACATGAAATAAAAGGCGATAATGGCGGAATTTATGATGTCTTTTGGTTTAGTTGTTGTCGCATTTACTGTTACATTGCATAAATTCGTAGTAAAATTAATTCTAGTATGCATTGAAACAAAACACTAATTTAAAGTGTAACAAAACGTTAAACTGTAAAAAAGGCTACTTTTTTAATACTTTATGTAGTATACTAAAATGGAGGGCGTAAGGGTGGTAAAAATGCAATTTCTGTTCTTGCATCGTTTTAAAAAACACATTGTCTGAAATTGCAGAATTAACAAAAATATAATGTAAAAATTCTGTTTTCTTTATTTAAGATACCGTTTTCTACAATTATTTGTAAACATTACTGATAACTATTTATTTGTAAAATTATAAAATTAAATTGATAAGAACATTTGATCAATATTAATCACTTGACCAAAAATTGTTTACAAGTTTTAATGGGAAATTATCCATTATTTTGCAATATAGGTTAATATACGGAATCATCAAACATGTTGTCTAAACTTGCTAATTGTTTTTTACAAAAATAGCGATAAAACTATTTTTGCATATTTTACACAATTTTATTGTTTAAATAAGGGGAATTTGACATTTTTAAAACAACAAGTTTATGTTTTACAACTAGAGATAACGGATTAATACAGATATTTTAGAAGAAAGAAATAATTTTTAATAAATAATAAATTATATATTTTTAATTTGACAATGTACAGATTTTAACGTTAAAAATAGGATAAGATTCCTTGAGTCAATACCATTTTTTAAATCACTTCCTCGATTATTTATACATTTGAGTAATCTGTAATCTCTTTATAAAATGTTTCATACATTGTTCAAACATTTCTGCTCCAATATTTATTTCGTCCGACGTACGAATTTTAAGTTCTTGGTTTGTATATGGAAGCCTTTTATAAATCCGTTCCTTCAAATATCCCCAAAGAAAGAAATCAGGAGCCGTCAAATCGGGGAAATTATCTGGCCATGTTATGTCACTAAATTTTGAAATCAAGCGACCGGGGAACATTTCTTGCAGCAAGAGTCGAGTTTGCCGTGCTGTTGTGCTGTGGCTTCATCAGTTATTTTCAGAAAATTAATTGCACATATTAATTTTAATATTTATTGCGGATGATCTTTAGCCATGACATTTGTTTCCTATCAATTCCTCTACGACCCTCAATTTTACCCTATCATTATGAGCTGAAGGATCTTATATCGGTCTCCTCTAAGAACATGCACTAGGTATGATATCTTTCTGATTTATATGGCCTTAAATAGTTCGCGAAGAGCATTTGCTCGATTTAGCACTGCTTCGTTGGTTTGCATAGCTGCCCATGGTATTTGAAGCATTCTTCTATGCAACCATATTTCTAATGCCTCTAGGCGATTAATCGCTTCAGCCTTTAGATGTCCAGTTCTTAGCTCCATACAACAATACAGCCAGATATAACATTTAATCATTCTTTGGCGCAGGGGCGGTCATATCGACTTTCTGAAGGGGAGGCCATGGGCCGAGGAGAAGTGTGTGAGGTGGCAAAAAACAAACATTTTTAAAGGCGGTTCAAATTTTTTGAAGAGCAAAAAAAAGTCCTCTAACCTCTTTTTATTGTTTTCACCTTTCATTCTTTTTATAAAATTACACAAAACCTCCTTCCCACGTATTTGAAAAGGTCCTCACTCTTCAATTCCATCATCAGCCTCACCCCTCGGACCAACCTTGTGGGGGACCTCAATAAATGCCCATATTTGCCATTAGACATGTATGAAACACAATAAAATAAAAGGATGTCGCATCCATCCATCCCCCCTATGCCCCCTGCTTTGGCGCAACTTTAGGTTTAGATTGTCGTTAGAGAAGTAATGTTTTTAGTCTTGAAGCAAATTATTGAAAATAAGTGATACCAAATGCCTAACCCAGTATACAGTGTTTCCCAGGATAGGTGTTACAAAAGGATAAATGAAACAAGAAATTTTGGAATCTTTAAACGTTCTTTTGGGACAACTGCGTCCGCATGGTCCAAAACTGATAAATACAAAATTTTACTCGGATTGGTAATATACAGAGCGAGTTATAACTCAAAAATATGAAAAATGACCAAGAGTAAAGTACCTTAATTTTTTAAAATAGGACAAAATTTTATAAGTAAATGTTGTAGGGAATTAAATTTTATGTCAGAATTTAAACTGAAAAAAATAATGTAAAAAAATATGTTTGTCTATTTTTAACATTAACAGTTTTTAAAATACTTGGCAAAATGCTTTAAAACCCACGGTACGTTAGTATTGTATTTAGGCTTTTAGCATTCGTGGATTGTCCAAAGCATCGAATTTTTAAAAAATATTTAAAATTAATAATTTTTTATTTTAATTTTGTTCCCGTTTGCCCATTATTTAAGTTGTAATGTGTAATTTAAAAAAATTGACAATTACATTTTTTTTACTAACACGCTTTAACTTTAAATTTGGACATAAAATTTATTTCTCTACAACATTTACTTATACAATTTTGCTCTATTTTAAAAATAATTTTAATAATAATAAGTAGTTTAGTTGCTAGACCTTTTTCATATTTTTAGTTATAACTCGCCCTGTATAATACAAACTGAAGTAAAATTTTGTATTTATTACTTTTGGACCATGCGACCAGTTTTCCCAAAATTGAGATTCCAAAATTCAAAAATTTTTGGTCCATTTGTCTTCTTGTAACACCTATCCTGGAACACACTGTATATCAATGGTATAAGAGATATTATAAATTAGATAATGTGTTATTAAACTTTGCCACCCAGTGTTTTAAAACTTAAGACATTTAGGGCATGGGTTTATTCAAATTTTATTTTTTTAAATCACCTAAGAGCATTCCGTAGTACGTTAAATTGAGCTAAAACGCGATTCGCTGACGTTTTTTAAATATTTCTTTGAAAAAGTTGTACCTAGAAAAGTTTTTTAAAATAATCCAAAGATTTTTTTTTTATCTTTGGACAAACCACGAAGACTAAAAGCCTAAATACTAACGTACCGTGGGTGTCTTAGGCGAGGTAAGAGGGAGTTTGTTGACACAGGACTTAAATACTTGAAGATTTGGGGGGAAGGAAAGACCTCCGCGGGCAGCAGGTTCCACATTCTAGAAACTCTAGGGATAAAAGAACGAACAAAGTGGGAAGTTCGGGGCCTGTCCAGTTGGACCGTATAGGGATGCATACGCGCGGAACCACGAGTTTCTCTGTTGGGAACCGTGAGTGGAGGAACTATACTGGACAATTCTTCAGAGCAGAAGCCATGGAAGTACCTATAAAAGCGATAGATCCCCCACAGCCCGACGATGGGCAAGAGAGGGAAGCCTTTCTGTAAGTGAAGGATCATTAATGAGACGAATAGCTCTTCTTTGAATAGAATTCAGAATGATTGGGGTTGTGGGGGAAGCCATGCCCCAGATATGAGAACAATATTCCAAGGGAGGTCGGATTTGGGACACATATAAAGTGTATAAATTAGAAGGTGAAAAATACTTTTTGGCTCGAAAGAGAAATCCAAGCTTTTTTATAGCTGCCGTGGCTATAGATACAATGTGTTTATGCCAGTTAAGGTTACTTTCAAATGTAACGCCCACAAGATTGAAGGTGTCTTTGCTCTGTAAAACTTGGCCGCTCATAAGTAGAGGATGAGTATTTGGTGACTCTTTTCGCGACAAGGAACATGATTGTGTTTTGAATGCATTAAAGTGGACGAGATTTTTGGCGCCCCAATCCAATATTAAATTAAGATCCTGCGAAAGAGATTTCTGCATCGCTCTGCGTTTGTTTTCCAAATCAGGTTTAGTGATGGGTTTAGGAACCTGAAAACTGGAGTGAAGGGTACTATCGTCGGCGAAACTATGAATGGAATTAGTTGTGGACGATAGAAGGTCGTTGATGTGAAGAAGAAATAATGTTGGTGCCAGAACTGAGCCCTGAGGCACTCCAGCATTAACTTGGTGAAAGCTTGAAGAATGGCCGTCCACATTATCGGATTATCGGAAAGTTAATTAATTTTGGATAATGTTAATAATTGACACATAAAATTTCCCAAAATTACAAAACCGTAGAAATAACCAACTTTTCGATAATCTTTGATTCATTTTAAGAAACATTTCTACACACAACTTTTTTCCCAAATAAATGTTTAAAAAACGGCAGCGAATTACGTTTTAGCTCAATTTAACGTGCTACGGCATCCTCCTAAGGATTACCCTATAAAAGTTTACTCAATTGTTATTATTTATAATAGGAATAACACACTTTGACCAGCTTTTTGCATTACCTAAAAAAAAACATTTAAAAAATAAATAGGAAAAATTAAAGATATAATTTTATATCTTGCTGAAATATTAAATAGAATAAATTCTATTATACTTTAAATGGTCACTTCTACGTCATCTTGTAATTACAGAAACCCCACAATGTTCGATAAGGGAAAACGAACTAAATAGAAACCCTTTGGGTCTTTAAGCTTCACTATTTATAAAGGAACCGATAAAATGTTAGAGACAGAAAAGGATGTCTTTTCACGAAACAAGGATGACAAAGGCTTCTTACACCCGGGTGTTGGTAAATTGGTTCCCGATTAGAAGAGTGGTCATAAAGCCATTCACTATACAGGGTGTCACACCGGGAACTGCGCGATCGATTGCTCGAAAAGTATAGGCTTTAGAAAATGTTGAAAATTTGGTAACATAAAATCAGTCGGGGACATACAATTAAAATATTTTGACATTTGTGAAGTTAATGTCAACTTCCTTATTTTAAATGGAATACCCTATATATTATTGGTTTTTCAGATTCTGTGTAAAATTCTAAAAATAATATATATTAATGTTCTATACCTACATAAGTCCAATCGTTTTTGACTTATTTTAATTTTATGTCAAAAATGACGTTTGCAAGTCATTACATAACCATCAATTATTTCTAAACAAAAGCCTTTAATATGAGTTATGGTTGAATTCCTTGTAGATAAAGAACTTACTAATTAGACTGTATTGATATTTTCACAATTAATAAATGCAGATTGTAAGTAATCGTTAAAAATTATAACGACAAAAATCTTAAAAGTCATTTTTTTCAAATGGAAACTCTCATCTTTTTTTGCCTTATCCTATTAAGCATTAAAAATAAAGGTGAGTGTATATTATAACGATATCTATTTCAAAAATTTATAGTTTTCGAAATATTAACAATTTAATATTTATCTATTCCAACATTGCAACAAGGTTTTTGCCGTTATAATTTTTAACGATTATTTTTGACCACTGTATTTATTAATTGTAAAAATATCAATAGTCTATTAAAGTTCTTTTTTACGAGGAATCCAACCTCAACTTATATTAAACGCTTTTGTTTAGAAAAAAATGATGGTTATGTAATGGCTTGCAAACGTCATTTTTTGACATAAAATTTAAAATAAGTTAAAAACAATTAGGCTTAGGTATAGAACATTACACATAAATTATGTTTAGAATTTTACGCAGAATCTGAAAAATAAATAATATACATGGTGTTCTATTTAAAATAAGGAAGTTGACATTAACTTCCGGTATAACCGGAAGTGGTAGAACAGTCAAAATATTTTAAGTTGTATGCCCCCATTGACTTTATAATGTTAACAAATTTTCAAAAATTTCCAAAGTCTACTTCTGAAGAAGTCGATCGCAGCAGTTCCCGGTGGGACACATACAGGGTGTATTACAAAATATGTTATGAGCCCCAGAAAGGTCATATGTATATTGGTTCCTGGTAATAAATAGGTAGACGGATCGGGCGCCCGACTGCTCAGGCCGACAGCGATTACCTGGAAGGGTTGATTTATCTTGGGGTGGGTTTGAGTTATTAATTATCAATTTAGCATTTATGCTGACTTGTATGTTGCGTATTTTAATAAACTGTTGTGTTGCATTTTCGCTGTGAATCCCAAAACAGCCCGGATCAGGATCGCCTAGAGGACGTTGAAGGCAGTATAAATAACCGGAGTGATTGAGGGGAGCGGGGCGTGCAGGATGAAAAACGTAAATGGATCAGTGCAGTGAGGACTTAAAAAGGATAATTTTGAAAAGTTATGTAAACAATTTTGTATAGTTTAGAGGAAGTTTTTTTGCTCTTTAACTTTTTTAAGGGTGATTTTTTTTAAGGGGTCTGGTCCGGATTATTGGAAGAAAGCAGAAAAACTGGTTAGTTCAATAAAAAAAATCACTAACAGTCACCCGAGCACTCAAACAATCCTGTTTTATTACTTTATTCGATATTCGTCCCTATTCTGAGTCAGTTAGGTACCGTAAACATGTTGGGAACCAATTTACATACAGGGTGTTTCTAAACAAATGCGAAAAAATTCAGGAGGTTATTTCTTGTTCAAAATTAAATGTAGTTTGCTTTATAAACATGGGGTTAAAAATCTACAATTAGGGAGATATTGCAAAAAATAAAAATAAAAATTGTTTTAATTTTTTTATCTTAAAAACATAAAGGGTATTATGTTTAAACTACCTAGTTATGTTAAATTAAGAAATATTACAAATGGTTTAATGAGTAAGAGGAAATAATTTTTTTATAAAATAAATTTTACCGTCCCGCCACGGAATGATATATTGAACATTTCATTTTTTTATTTGAAATTGGTAAGTCTAATAAACAGGGCCGAATTTAAGTAGGGCAGGCGGGGCAACTTCTCCGGGCCCCCGCAACGATTTTATGGGTCTCCACCTTTAAAAGGAGTTAATAAAAGTAAAAAATTTATTGATGAGGACCTTTTTTTAACTCTTCAATTTTTTTAGGGTGTAAAATATCCCGACCTATTTATTGCTGAAGGCCTTTTTTTTTCTCTTCAATTTTTTGGGTACAAAATTCCATTTACTTTTACTTTTCTGGCTTCCCCACGAAGATTGCCACAGGGCCTCCACACCTCCAAATCTGGCCCTGCTAAGGAAATTAATAAGGGGGTTAAAAGAGTTCCTAAATAAATCAGGTTGTCCAAATCTATATTTTCAAGGTCATTGTGTCCTCGTCCCTCTTTAAATTTGGCTAACAAGGAGGGTAGAAACAGTATTTTTTCATATTCTGTACCGAGATATTTCCCTAACGGTTGACTTTTCACCATATGTTTATAAAGCTAACTACCCTTTAATTTGAACAAGAAATCACCTCCTAATTTTTTTTCATTTGTTTAGAAACACCCTGTATAAGTAAGTAAGTCAACCAAAAAAGATTGGTAACCAATTTACCTAATATTTTTGATTCGGGAACCAATTTACATGGGCCCTCACACCCACAAGTTTCTATAAAAATTTATAATCGAGGCTCCGAGAGACAAACGTCTTCGACCCTTAACAAAGAGATCGTTTACCTTGCAGACAAAGGAAAGGATAATGGAAATTATTTAGCAGATCTAGTACTTGCTGAAAGTTTTATTTGATCCGGAATGTCATAAGGGAAGAGAAACAAGGGCAAATGCTTTGTCGTTAAAACACTTCTAAGGGAAATGTTACGCATTTTGTTTTCTTATACAGGGTGTCTCCAAAAATATAGTTCAAATAAACCTATGCCCTAAATGGACATATACAGGGTTATTTTCAGGTTGGTAGTTTCCTTTTAACACTGTAAGGAATGCAAGAATATAAGAAAATGTTTTAAATAACATTATGCCCGAAAATCACTGATCTCGATGAATTGCCAATGTTATAATCTGCGCAAAATAAAAGTTTAATTTCATGGGCGAAAAACCGGTTTGTGCGCAAGCCAGTTAAGGGAAACGCACCTGGCGCCAAACAAACTATCCCCATTATCGGAAAGAATTTGTCGACCACGTTCTCTGGTTTTCTGTTCGAAGTACGGTAGCTAATGAGCGTCACGGTCAGACCGCGGACGAAGGGTACGGAGTGCCGGTGTTTGTATTTTGCCACGGCTTTTAAATGCGCATGTTCGTCCACCCGTCCATTTGTTTACTGCGCGAAGTCGTAAAAATCCGAAAAATACTTTTTGCCACTGCGAATCTAAATGTAGGTTATCTATGCCGAAAATGGTTTCTTTCTCACCAAATTTTATACAGTTTTTCTGACCCTAACATTATATTTTTTGCTGTAAAAGTTTTTAAACATTTTTGTCAGTGGCGTTCGAACAAGACTTGTATTGAATTTTTTTTAAGAAAAAATAGTACGCCATTGCGTTTCTTCGAAGCAATATAGTTTTTAAAAATATCTCACTTACTTACTCATTTACTTTGAAGATAATTAGGTGTTTCGATGTTTTTCGTACGACAAGGGGTTTTCCACCACAAAATAGTTTTGTACGAAAAATATCAAGAAACCAAATTAACTTCAAAGTAAATGAGTATTTTAAAAATAATATTAATCCAAAGAAAAACCCGTAGCATACTATTAGCCACTGGTAGAAATGTTTTAAAAACTTCTACAGGAAAAGGTGTAGTATGTGTAATATTTTGAAGCAGGTCTTCCAAATTTTCAATAATAAACTTATTGGAACCTCTGTGGTCCAAAACAAACAAAAGGGTCTAGTATGTAGAGGTGTGACTGCGATCGCACTACCAATCACTAATTATTTTGGTACCTGCTACTTGCGCCTGGCGATAGCAGTGAAAAAATCACTCTTTAATGTTTGCAGTTCGCAGAGGTGACGCTCGCTGCCCGTAACCACAACATTAAACGGCGACTGCTATCGCTGGACGGTGATTGCTCTGGTGATTGTGATTACAATTCAGTGATTCTAACCTCTTTCGTTTATGTTTATGGTGATTATGCATGTTTACGTTAATGAAACGGGATGCGAATTGGCTTGCTTACCGGATGAAAACTATTTTTTTATCAGTTTGATTTGTTAATAAATCTATCGCGAATGGGTTGCCCAAAAAAATATGATCAAAGCTATAAATGTTTATAAAAAAATAAGATATTTGATATACTTCGTGTAATATCCGTTTCTCTTTTAAATAGATTTAGTTATATGCTAATGCAAATCAATAATTAAATTATATGTATATTAAATGACAGAATG